>RWJN01000605.1:0-17661 GCA_004332605.1 Steccherinum ochraceum
ACGGAGTAGGCGTCTACCCTTTTCTGGCTAAGAAGTTCATTATCGACAATGCCATTGCGACTCCGAATGAAGGATCGGTTTGGAACCATTCTTATGAAGCATAAACCTTATTAATTGGCTCCCTGAGGTGAACTAGAGAGCAAAGGAAACTTCAGGGCGAGACATAAAATGCGCGTTCGAACAGGATTCGAACCCAGGGCTTGGTCAAATGAAGCGCCCGTTGCAGCCCCGCTCGCGAGTTTTCTGCCCAAAGTGACTGGGGTCCCCATCAGAGCACCTTGCGCTCCTCCGCTCGGCACTCACGGCATAGGCAGGTCCAAGTCTGTTGCGATACGACCGGCCCTAAACTGCCCGCCCAGGTGCGCTATGACACGAATTCTGGAATCACCCCCTCATCATCCCATCCTCGTCGAGATAATTCCTCTTTACAGCAGTGAAGCTTACAGACGCTTCTTGTTCTCAGTATTTTTGACAGACTCCGACGTGCCACTCCATCCTGTGAACCAGCAATGTCTCGGAACGGCTTGTTTCGCAATCTTTCCATCATCAACACAACATCATTGAATCAAGTTTATGCAACTCAAAACTTCATCTGAGATCATGAAATGTACGTCGCCTCATCAGCAGATTCAGCCCGTTGCCACGTTTATCTCACAGATCTCTCTCGTCTATAGCCCCAATCACCGAAGATTGGCATGTCATCGGAGCTCCGGAGACAACTTGAAAATCGTTTGAACACGAACACCGCCTCGTCAAGATATCTAATAAAGGCTTCTTTCTTGGCTGGCGATCATTTTGGGGGGAGTGCTGGATCATCCTCTCTGGCGGGCCATCTTCATGTGCGGAGCACTCGCGCAGGACGCGAAGAACTTCAACGAAACGTGAGTCCGATTTCTCAACCGCGAGTTCAGTCTACTGAAAATTCTTCCTGGTCTAGTCCAATCGGTGATCTAAGCTCGTATGCTGCGACTAGTACGTCTCACCAATACAAACACTTGTTGTCATTTAAAGCTCATTGTACCCTTGGACAGCGCTGCTTTTTTATGACTACTTCTTGACCTTCTCAAGTGAAGTCAAATGTGTCTGGCGAGCCAAATTATCTGGAGCCACGTTTATCTTCCTCATCGTGCGGTACACGACTTTCTGCTACCGTGCTCTGACCCTTGTTCAGCACATCTCGTGGCGGACTCAGTCAAGAGACATCGCAGATCACGTAGGTGGTTCCCTTCTCAAACTCCAGGCCCCGTTGACCTTTTCCACCGTTAGATGTCAGTGCATAGCCTTGTTTTCTTCCCTTCTCTCATTTTGGCACAGATGCTCAGGAATCCTCCGGTTCAATGAAGGACTGAACATCGTCCTTGGCCTCACAGTCGCAAGTACGTGCTCCATGACGTGTGTTCGGCCAATCACCGAGCTGATTATTTGTTTAGTCTTCACCGCCCTCAGACTGTACGCGATCTGGTCACGCAACCGCTTCGTATTCTTGTTCGTCATGGCTGTATCCCTAGTGTCCCCGGCCGTTGACATCGTGAGTCTTGCTCGTGCCGTACCTAAGTTCCTGCAGTGCTGACGTCCGGCTCAACCAGTACTACTATGCGCTCGTTCCCATCACCGCAGCACCTACACCTCTCATCGGATGCGGCGAGATAACGAACTTCTCAAAGAGGCGCAGTACATTGTGAGTCGCCGTTCCAATTTGGCAATATCGCAACATATGCTTATAGCCCACCGTCGTGTAGCTGTAAGCTCATTCGTTAAGCTTCACTTTTTTTGGCTGGACGCTCATGGTCATCTTCACCGGTGATAGTCAAATTGTTCTCTCCTACCTCCGCCATTCTCGCAAACGTCGTCGTGCTGGTCTTGACGTGGCTGAAGACAGCCGGGATATTGAGGAGCTTGAAGACGTTGAAGGTGAAGACGTCGATGGGACTACTACTTCTGCGGGATGGGAGTATTTACTTCATGTGCGTATCTGCGTCTCACCAGGTAGACCGAATCTCATAAACTTTCTACTAGACTCCTTTGCGCTCTGAACGTCCTGTTAGCCCTTCCGTGTCCAGTACGTTTCTGTTTAGACTATCTGAAAGATTGGCTACGCTAATTCCACTCTAGCATGTCAATAACGCTGCAAATGCTCTCGCTGACGTGTTCGTTCTTCACCACCAGTCTCTCTTCCGCTCCTCACTGACGGCAAACATCTTGCAGTGTCATCTCCATCCTCGTATCCCGCTTCATCCTCAACCTCCGGAAAGTCTACCTCACCAATCATCCCAGCGTCGCGAGCACGTTCCACTCCTCCCGCTTTTCAAGCCTTCGGTTCGCCAACAGCCTAACGGGAAATCTTGGTGCCCCTTTGACGACGCTCACCGAAAGCATCACACCGGGTCCTGATGGTGTCAGTGCAGAATGCGAGGACGACGATAAGGAAGAGGGCGAGGTTTATACATTGGATCCAATGTTGGTCGGGTTGCCTGTGTTGGATGAGGGGCCAACGTCGACCAGAGGAGACTCAGAAGACGCTGTGGAGGGAGCAGGATCCAGTCATCCTGATGCGGATCACCATGATCCTGGTGGAACCGATTGTCGGTGAGTCTACGCCCTTCTCATTGTCGAGACGTGGCAGTGTCGCTGATTACGATTACTCGCAGAGTTGCTTCATATGAGATGGTGTGAGAGCAAGCTCAGGATGCATGTGTAAATTTCGCCGAAGGCACGTATGTATCACAATACAGACGTTGAAGCTCGGGGGAGTGCATGTATTGAACATTGGATATATCATGATCAGATGTCTATGACTGCCCCTCAGATCTCTGACCAGTGTCGCGCCACTCCCGGGACCCCAATGCTACGGCTCAACCACTCAGCCTTCAACGCAGCACGCCGCGTAACCCTATCTTCGTCCAACAAGTCCTCGTCCCGATCTCCAGACGCAGGGAAAACAACGAGCTTCCGCCCACCCAGATCCACCCTCAAAAGCTTCTTCGGCTTCCCGCCCTCCTCGTCTGCGGGCCCCTCAACCATAGTGGAGTCGATAGAACTGAACATGTTCTCGCCACCTCTAGCAACATGCCAGTACAGTCCACCCGTCTCGTGGTTTGCCATGCTCCCGTTGCCGCAACCGCGCCCGCCAGCATAGACAGGGGGAAAGCTAATGACGAGTTGTCGGAGCTTGGGTAAGGGAAAAGGTTTGGGTGGTACGGCATACGCTGGACCTCCAATGAGCGTCCTCTCCGAGAGGAAATACTGAGTGTACGTGCTTGTGACGTCTCGCAGTGATCTCTGAGACGCACGGTAAGAGTGGATGAAAAGGAGTATCGGGTCATCCTCCACGCATTGGAGTCCCGTTGATCGTATATGCAGATGTGTTATGGCAGGGCATGCCGTGGCGAGGACGCTCCCGAATTTGAGCGAAAGTCGCCCAGGTTGGTCAATGTGCAAAAACTTGAGATTAGGAGCTCGACCTGGCGGAAGCGAGGAGACGTCCGCGCTTGACGCATACAGCTCGGACAGTGAGGGAAAGGTCACAGGAAGCATTGGGGTGAGCGACCAGCTGTAGATCCAGCTCACATACAGGACGCGGAGGTGATCAGGAGAGATGGCGCGCAGAATGCTGACCATCGAGGCGGTACATTGTGCTGCGGAAATGCGTATGAGAAACAAAAGATAGATAGACACGTACAAGAGATACTCACTCTGCGTATGTCGATCTAAGTATTTGGCCGGTATCGCCTCATCCCACATCATACACAAAGAGACAACCTTCCTCCCCTCCGACTCCCTCATGGCCAGCGCGTAATGGAACCGCTCCAAGGCCTTGGGACCGCACAGGTAGACTTGGCGGATGTCGACGCCCGTACCCATGCAGTGGTTGCGGAACTGCTTGCATACCAGATTGATTGAACGACCCGTCTGACCGTCGTCAGTACAGGCCCACGAAAAGATTTCCTCGAGGAGTTCCGAAGGGGTAGTGGCCAATGTCAATCCTTTTGCAGCCATGAGAAAACAATATGGGATACAGAGGATGGTACGAGTGTGGGAGGGAAAGTGAAGAAGACCGGGTGTCCTTTTGAGTGTCGGCGCCATTAAGGTCTGTGCGTGAGCCCGTCCACGTGGTCCTCGACGTTCCAAAGGTACGGGCGAGATATGCAAGATTGTCTCACAACCCTGACCAATGCCGCGCTATACTTTGGACTCCAGTGCCGCGATCCAACCATTCGGCTTTCAGCGTAGCGCGCTCCTTGGCCCTGTGGCCGTCCAGTTGGTGATAAGGTATATCCTCCGAAGCAGGGAAGACGATGAGTCTGCGTCCACCCGCATCCCCCCTCAAAACCTGGTTGAAGCGGCCACTCTTCTCGACTTCGAGCCCATCAACCATCGTGCAGTCAGAGTGGTATATACCTTTGCCACCTGTAGCAACGTGCCAGTACAGCCCGACCTTCTCGCGATCCGCCTTCCTCCCATTCCCGCACCCGCGCCCGCCGACATACAAGGGAGGGAAGCTTATGACGAGTTGGCGGAGCGAGAGCAAGGGCAGAGGCTCGGGTGGTATCGCGTACGCTGAACCACCTATGAGCGTCCTCGGCGAGAGAAAGTTTGAGGTGTACGTGCGCGTGACACTGCGCAGTGATTTCTGAGATGCACGGTAGGAGTGCATGAAGAGAAAAATAGGGTCATCCTCCATACATTGTATTCCCGTTGATCGTAGATGTAGATGGGTGATACCAGGACATACTGCGGCCAGGAAGCTCCCAAAGTCGAGTGTGAGCCGCGCGGGGTGAGCGATGTGTAAGATCTTGAGGTTGAGAGCTCGTCCCGACTGAAGCGATGATGAGATGTCCGCGCCAGACACGTACAACTCCGATAGTGAAGGGAAAGTCGTCGGAAGCATCGGATGAGGCGACCAACTGTGAGGCCACTTCAGATACAGGAGACGGAGATGGTCGGGAGAGATAGCTCGCAGGATGTTGACCATCGACGCGTCGCATTGCGCTGAGAAAGAATGTGAGAAAACGTAGGAGAAGAGATATAAGAGACACGTACCTTGTTCTTGACCATTGAGATACTTCCCAGGTCTCGCCTGATCCGCGTGCATACACAAAGAAACGACCTTCCTCCCCTCCAGCTCCCTCAAGACCAGGATGCAGTAAAAGCATTCCAAGGCTTTTGGGCCGCATAGGTACACTTGTCGAATGTCGACGCCTGTCCGTATGCAGTGCTTGCGGAACTGCTTGCATACAAGGTTTATCGAGCAACCTGTCTGGCCGGCGTCCGTGCATGCGAAGAAAAAGATCTCCTCCAGCAGTTCTGGAGGGATGATGGTCAGGGAGCGTCCCGCAACAGCCATGGTGCGAGCAGGGTAGAGCAATGAGATCGTTACGGGGAGTGGGAGAGAAAGCGAAAGGGTGCGTGCGTCCTTGTGAACGTCGGCGCCATTAAGGTCTGTGCGTGGGCCCGACCACGTGTCCTCGACATCTCGACGGTATGGCTGCTCCGACCAGACGTTGAGACTGCAGTCAATATCGTCTGGTCAAACAGCAGCCAGCTGATGAAGCTTGAAGCACGAAAGGCAGATAAAAGTGCTAATTGTCAAAACTATGCGTTAGTATTGCTATACGAGCCGATCACGGAAGACTCGTACAAAGCAAGCATCACACCGTACATCGTTTCGCCCACTCCTCCTTCGCTCTTGTGAACGCCTCTGCCATATCCGTCTCTGCATCTTCCCCGCTGCGTATTCCTGGTGCCGGCATAATGACCAGCTTCCTGTCGTCGAACCTCACTGTTATCACGTCTGACGCCTCAAACGGTACCAGCGGGCTCGACGGCGACCTCTGCATGGCGATATGCTGGCAGTGCTGAACGCCTTCACGGTAGAGCAAGAGGACATTCCCGCGTCCGCCGTCAAAGTACAACGGCGCAAATGAGATGGTGAGGTGGCGCAGAGAGGGGAGTGCTGTGGACGGAGAGTCGTCGCGGGTTCCGGTATCCTGAATGGGAGGCGGTGGGGTGATGTTGAGATCGGCTGGGATGGACCACCACGACGCTGCGATACCATCTAGGACGTCCTTGAGAGGTTTTGCCAGTCGACAGTAGGAGTGTACGAAACGCAGTAGCGGACTGCCGCCGTCCGGGAGGACTTGCTCAATGTACGGATACGTCTTCAACCGAAGGTCAGTGAGCCCAGGAAATACGCGATGGAGGCCGTCTTCGAGATCCGGCGGGAGTGTGTGCGTAGTGATGGAGAGTTTGCGTAGGCTAGGCACAATATGCGCTTTCTGGAACGACAGAGAGTTGAGGCGGCCGGAGATGTGGAGTTCGGAGAGAGAGGTGAAAGGTACTGGGGAGAGGTCGACTGGCGCCGCCACGAGCAATGAATACTCCAAGAAGAGGACGTGTAGCCGATGTCGGTTGATCGTTTGGAGAATATTGTTCATGGCAAGTGTAGAATCCCTTGACGCTGTCGGCGGGACAAGCATTCAGTCGCGACCAGGTAAAACGACAAGCCAGCTGACGCACCCATTGTAAATCGCATGGCCTCCATCCCTGTACGTATCTTCCCATCGTAATACGACAGGAAAAGACACTCGACATTCCGCGCTCTTCTCTCTCTTCTCTCCAGAGCAACCAGGAATTTCTTCATCTGGCTCGTTCCGCACAGTGCGATGCAGCGAATGTCTACGCCAGTTTCCAAGCAAATCGTCCTGAAGGTCTTGCATACGAGCGTGATGGCGCAGCCGGTCTTGCCTGCATCTGAGCAACAGAGTGCCAGAATGTATAGAAGCATTTCCCTCGGAATAGTGAGGAGGGTATGTTGTCCCATCGCGTTGTAATGTGATAGAGTAAAGCCAAGGAAGCCGTGAGAGAGCGATGAGGTTGTCTTATGGCACCGTACTATTTGCGACTACAAAAAGCGAGGTTTCGTCAGGCTATATACGCTGATCAAATGAAAGACAACGACGCACCTCGAGTGATTACATTTACCCAAGTGATATTCCGAGTCCCGACCATACCGGCACTAGTCAAACCTGTGCGTCAACTTCACGAGCTTGCTGCTTGAGTGTGGCAAGGTTCGAGAACACAGGAAATGGAAGTTAGAGTATAGGAATCATGAAGATGAGAGACGACCTCGGATATGATGGACGATGTGGAGGAAGGAGAAATCGGAGAGCACTGGCAGTGGGCCAGGGCCCAGACCGTGCCTGGCAGAACGTGATCGATAGACATGGGTTCAGGGTTAGGGTTGGTGTAACCATTTGGCGAGGCCTCCGCTTACAGACCACAGACTCAGTGAAGTTGCGTCTACAATCCCCTCGCATTCAAGTTTCCGTGACCGTCGTTGACGCATCATCAGGTGCGAATCGGCCAGTTGGTCTTCGACAAGCTGAGGCTACTGGATCGGCCTTGGACTCAGTCGATGCGAGTCGCCGGCAGAACTTGAAGTCGGTGAGAGAGAGGGGACCCCCTCCCTACGACTTCCAATAATCTCGAAGGCTAGCACGGCTGAGTGCACACTTTTTTCTGTACCTTATGAGCTGTCATGATTACCAACTTTGTGTTATCTGCAGGACGACGACAGTACTGCGCGCACGCCGTGAATGTCATCTCGCTTTTTCGGCCTCTTTTCAACCGACAACGGGTCCTTGTCCTTTCTTTTAAACGGGCTCCTGTCTGCAGCTACTCGTATTCTACGGTACGAGCTCAATATGCTGGTCATTGGTGGAATCAGTGTGACTGAAGCTGACTGACTTTAACTCAGCTGGTATCTCAGCCGGTACTTGCTGCTTACGCTGCGCTTCTTCAACTACCATGGTCTCTGTACTGGCGGGATACGTGATCCTCGGCCAAGATCTCGCCAAGTGGGCCTTAGACAACGACTCCAGTGGGCTCCTGCAGCCTGACATGCCAGAGAAACGCTTGGTTCATGCCGCTGTAGCCAGGGCCTCTCGCCAGCTTTGGGCCCATCCTTTGCTTGTGCATATCGAGCTTCTGTTCCTATCGGGAGACGATGGAAGAGACTATGACCATTCGTACATTTTCGTGACTGGCGGGTACAAGTGCCACGGTTTTATGACACCACCTCCAATTCCTTCAGATCCTGTGGCAAACCCAACCGAAGTTGATATCGGAAACGCTCTACGAGAGCTTGGATTCAGTAAGTGTCGTAATTTGCTCGATCACTGGCATGTTCTGACCGGGATTCAGACATTTCAGCTTATCAACTCTGCGTCAAGTCAGGAAATAGTTGAAATCTATTCTGCCTGGGGCGCATGTAGATATAATCCTCGTACACCTGCACCACCCTCGAACCGCATACTGCGATGCAGTGAATATCAAAGCCACTTTTTACGCAAACCATACTGAGTGTTCTGCAGACGAGCGTAATATGTTACACTGCGTATTTTGTTGCTATGAAAGATGACGAGCAGGAGAGACATACCGGTAAGCAGCTCCACCGTTGTTTCGTAATTGCCGCCAAATCATGTTCATTTCGTAGCACTCCGTCACTTCATGATTACTACGGCGATGAAGCGAGCGGACGTGCATGCGCTCGCCTCGTGCTCCGTGCACGCACGCCACACTGGTGACAGTGCCTGCGCATACTGACCAACTCGCTCCTTCGCAGCTCTCGTTTCTTGTGTCCCCTGGCACCCAATTTTGCCGCCATGTAGATAAGATACATATGAAAATCCTTTGTTCACCGATTGCACGATGAATTTGCGGCAGCCTGAGTCTTGGCCTGTACGCGATCTGACCGGCCCTGAACCTACGTCTGAAGTGAGGACCCATGCCGGTAATCTCACCTCACCTCACCCACCTCACCTCTGAGTCTATCCGGAGAGAATAGTGTCCTTTTACTTCGCCCCTTTATTGACTCTTCTTTATCCCTTCGAAAGCCTGGGACATCATTCCTCTACGACTCTGACTCTGGCCTTACTCCTGAGCCGACGTTACTGTGCACGCATAGATCGGAATATCAGCAACTTCTATAGGCCGCCACACCCGCCAATTCAACGTTTTCCCCGTATCCCGAACGAGGTCATGCCGTTTTTCAGCCTCAGCACGATACCCGTCGAAATTCTCCGCTACATCCTCTCTTTCGCCTGTACGGACGCCGGTCACACTGGCTGTACGGTCAACCTGGTCTGCAACTTGTTCAGGCAACTTTGTCTGGAGACCGGCGTCGATCTACAGTGCGCGTTGGTTGTGGGCAGTGGCAAGCAGGCGCAGTTCTTGGAGATGCTGTACACGAGGGAGAGGCAGAAGAGACGAGTAGTCTCTCTGTTCATCTCCTACGAAGACGGACGCCCTACGGGGGATTGGCAGAGATCTCGTGAGTTGCCTTTGTGCTTTTTCGTCGCAATGTCCTGACGGCATGGTACATAGGCATACCCTTTCGGATCACGCAGGATATCCTGGAGGCCATCTCGCCAGACTACCTGCGCACCTTATACATCGAATGGCCGTGGGGAGACACAGCACCGTTCCTGCCCACGACGTTTCGCTCACTCTCTCAGATGTACTTCCGAGGCTGTTTCGATCCATCGTTTGCTCAATCCGGATCAGCTCCCCACTTGAAGATCCTTCACGTTCAAATATACTTCACCAACCTACCGGACGATTTCGAAGAACAGCTTACCCTGGTTTGCCCTCGTCTCACACACCTGCGTATCTGTGCCTGTCCTTATGACAACAATTACGAACCCGTACTTCGTCTCGCACATAGCCATTGCAAAATTCGGCGACCCCTTCTCGATATCGTCAAGGAATTTCAGGATATGGGGTTACCGCACAGTAGCGCCTCAGACGAGCGCCTCAGAATTGCGCCGTCATCAAGTATCTCTTCTCTCCAGAAACTGGTCATCACCTTTCTTCAGCTGCATGTTACCGGCGGCTGGGTCACGAACAGCACAACAGAAAACCATGATCTTAGAGTCCTGATGTTTCATTGCCTTGCTAGAGAGGTTGACCCTGGTGTACCAGATTGTATTGTGGACGGCGAGCCGACTCCGGAGCTGATACGAGTCGAATCGGAGGGCCGTGAGCTGGTTCTATTGCCAGCCTTGGGGATACGGCACGTTGAAAATGTCAAGGATGTTATGCTGGAGGAGTCCAGGGATATGCGAGGGGAGTGGCTTCAACTTGGTGACGGCGAAGCAGCGGAAGGGGCGTGGTGGCGAGATTGAAATTGCCACGGCGTTTGCAAGGTGTGCACTCAGGAGGGAATTCTTCATCCTAACTCCAGTTTTCATATTACACTTTATATCTCGAGATATCATTGTCGTTGGATGTACTTCATGCTTGTATGGTCGTTTCAACCCTTCCAAGCCTATCAAATCGAATCACAGCAGCACCCGCCATCCAGAAGTTGCCAAACGAAAGCGAAAAGAGATCGCATGGTTATGGTGTCGTACACGATGAAAGCAGAATTGCGACTTGAGACGTCGTTCATCAACGACAATTGACACGCCATTCCATAGGAACTACAGTAAGAGAGACAATGAGTAACTGGATTCGTTATCCATATAACAAAGTACACGCACCATATCCGACCTCATTAACAATCGCGTCCCGAATCTCCCGATGCCATGGTTGCTCCTCACGATAGTACGAATTGCTGATCACGAACATGAAAGGACTATCGGCCATGTTCTCTAAACTGCCTCCTGGTAGCAGCACAATATCGATGTCCGCCAGATCATAACTCCGACGAAGCAGGCCTTGGGCAGCAGCGCGAGCTTCGTACAACTGTGCGTCCAGATCCGAGCCGCTTCTTTCGAGGTTGACATGCCCGTTTCTGTGTCCCCACTCGATGAGAGCACGACCGTAGAAGGCGTATCCTACTTGAACGGTCATGATAGACTACGCAGAAATGAACAGGTCAGTGGCGTGACTGGATAATTGAGTATGAATACGTACCGAAGTGGCAATGTGGGTAATGACGGAGTGCAACCAGTCGTCTGCGCCACAGTACAGATCGCTGACAGCCTACAAACACGAGGTTCAAGACGCCCGGTGAGCTCATCATCATCGAGACTTCCAACATTCCCCCTCCTCGCCACGACTTCTATCTAGCCACTCCTCCTTCAAGCTCGTCCTCTCCAGCGCCCTATCTCTCAGCACCCTCCCGGTGTGTCGCGTCCCAGGCGCGTGTCCCACCACTAATACCCTCCCACCAAACTCCAGACGACACGTCTCTCCCCGAGGACCGGCCCACCGAGCATAATGGACATCATGACCATCCAGAGGAAGCGGACCTAGTTTGTCGACCACCAAGCCCCTGATTTGTTGTACACCATCGTTGTACGTCCTCGAGAGCTCGTCGTTTCTGCCTGAAATGTAGGCCGGCATGAACCCGACGGTCACTGAGCGCAGCTCAGGCGGGAGGTGGCACGCCACAGCTACCTCACGAGAGCTCCGCGCGTCGTGGGGTCGGTTCAGGTTCTGGTCCCGATACATCTGCAAAAAGCGCAGCAGCGCATTGCGAGACTCCAAGGCATGCACCGACGACGGGAAGAGGGTGATACGCAGATGCGTGAGGCTCGGGCAGACCAATGTCAACGCGGCTCCGAGCGACGAGGGTAGGGCACGTTGGTCTCGTATCTTCAAGCTGAGTCGCTTCAGGCTCGGGGCGCAGCCGATGGCGGCTGTGAACGCGTTGGGATGCAGTTCGCCTAGGACGGAGAGCTCTTCGAGGCGCGGAAAGGCTTTCTTGAGGAGAAAGGATGTGGCGTTGCGTGGGTATTCAATGTGGAGGATACGGAGGTAGCGAGGGTTCATTATAGCGAGTACGTTGTCCATGAGATGGGTTGAAATTTCGGAGTCTACGAAACGCGTCGTCAGTGATTTAGAACTCCAATAAGGAAGACACGCACCTTTCTGTCCTTGGACGTAATCCCTCTCCTCGTTCCGCTTCCGACCAGCATCATACGACATGAACAAGCTCTCGACGTTCATAGCACCGACATCCCTCCCATCGAGCATATCCAGGAACCTCTCCAATCTCCGTCTGCCACACACCCGTACACTGCGGATGTCGACGCCGGTCTCCAAGCAGAACCACCGAAATGACTTGCATACGAGTCTGAGCGCGCACCCAGTTTGGCCGCTGTCGTTACATGCGAAGGAGAAGACGAGTGCGAGCAGTTCCACTGGGAGGGTCGATATGATGGGCGTGGGCATGATATCGTATTGGTTGGGACCGTCTGGTGATTACTTCGGAGCGAATACAGTTAGGATGAGAATAGACCGTGACTTTCTGCATCGACGTGTGAAAAACCTAGATCGACAGATACGAAATGTAGTTGCGTTGCTGTGAAGGTGCTTGTATGCAGTTCTCGTCGATGACGCAACACGTTTGAGGGCTTGAGGGGTGGCTGGAGTTTCTCGGGAATGCTCGACGTAGAAGTTGTGGAGGAGGAGGAGGTGGTGGTGGTGGTGGATATATATTCCGGTGGAGGCGGTAGGGAATGGTGGTATCGAGCAGCGCTCCTTGAAGGTGATTGGAGTCGGAGAGACTGCAGGACGCTCGAAATCAGAGTTACTGAGAGTGATAGACGAAGGAAGTACGCACCACAGTCGTCATGAAGATATTCCCTCTTCACTCCGGATCTTTCAGCACCATCCCACACCAAGCTCTCAAAGTTCCAAATGCCGCCGTCTCATTCCGCCCCACGAAACAGTCCTTCCAGACGGACACTACCAGTCACTCGTCGAGATGGCCGACTCGAGCCGCATACTTGAAACTGGCTGAAAAAAAAAGTCAAAACGCGGAACAGCAGCGTCAACGACGTTACGCACGAAAACCCTCTTTCACCAACGCCCCTCTTGATTCCACAACAGCTTCCTCCGACTCGTCGGAGTCACGCGGAATCGAAAGCCTGGCCAAGCTTTGTACGCTAACCAAGCCAGTGTCGAGCATGTAATCCTATGTAATCGTGATCGGGCTCGGGCTCGCCATCTTCTCCAAGAACGATATCCCCTCGCCCCAAGGCGAATAGTCTGTTTGACCATTTCCATGCGAGCTTGATATACGGCTGCTTGCGCTTTGCATTTGGGTGAGGCATACTTCAGTTTCGTCGCTCGGATTGACCAACAGCTGCTTCTCTTGGAAGCCATGCAACGGAATCACAGCCCTCCTCTCCATATGGGGGTCATGAAGTCTGTAGACGTTTGTTGGTGAAATCGAGCACGGACAATAAGTAGCATACTCGCTTGATAAAAACAATTATACAGTCTTGAAGCGTAAAAGAAGGATGAGAGGAGGAAGTGGGAGAGAGATACGTCCAGATTCCCGACGTTATGTAACCAGACGCGAGACGACCTGCCCTGAAGAACGGAAAGGCGCCCGGCCACTTGTCCCGCTCATAGCAGTGAGGGAGGAGGGAGAAGAGATCACCATTGCAGTATGAGACGCAACCGTTGAAGCAAACAGTTGATGAACATCACCAAAGAATCTCTATCCGCGAACGTCAAAGAACCGAGAACAAGCTGACCATCACCGTCAGCAGAGTATCCATGACAGGTACCAGAAAGATTCACTGAGGGCTCACTGAATATATCTCGATTCCTCCTCTATCAGAGCTTTGATGTCAATGTGTCTTCTCGTCTACTTCCAGTGCCTCGTCAGATTCGTCGCGGTACTTGTCGATCAAAAACATGAAAGGGCTGTCGACGTCGTCTTGCTTGCTGCCGGGCGAGAGTGGCACGATCTCCCCGAGATTGCACAAGGCGTCACTGCGGTCTATCATCCTCTGAGCGACAGCACGAGCTTCTGCGAACTGATAGGTCGAAGGCTCGCCTGGCGTTGAGTTAGTGAGTTCGTTCTCGAGGCCCCATTTGACGAGATCACGACCATACTAAAATCCATAAGTATCCTAGTCACCGAACACGTGCATGACGATTGGACACATGGATAGCAGCGTTTCGAAATTGCATTCCGTGGTCACAATGTCACTCGTACACAAAAAGCATTGCAATGACAGGATTCGGCTCGAAGAGCGAGCGGGTCTGGGATCTACATATACATGTCGTTCACTAGCCAAAGAGCTCTATTAAAGGTTCCAATGCTTGATGGCCAACTCTCCGAGGACGTCTAGGAGCTCGTTTTCCGGCTGTCCAGGCGTCAGGATGTCGAAAACCTTCACTAGTTGCACATCCCCATGTATTCTCTGAGCATCCTCCCTGTAGCGCACCGGGTCCACTTCATAGAGCTCCGCGTAATTCCTACCGATGAGCAACCCTTGGATCGGATGGACGCAGTTATCGAATCTACAGATGCGTCGCATATAATCCTTCAGCTGAATGCGATCTTCATCGGTGAAGTTCTCCGTCACTTTGAATTCTGCAACGAGCAGCGGAACCCTGAGATACTGCATAGAGTGCCCATCCGCCGGCGGTAGACGGATTTTGCTGACTAGGATGTCTGGATACTTCGGGTGGGCGTTCTTCTTCGATTCGCTGCCTATAAATGAGCTTATATCAACAGGTAAGCTTCGAGGAAACAGAACAGCAACGCACTTGCACCTCTGCCGACCGTAACACCCCCCATAGACGAGGCCGAAGTGGCTCCGCGAGTGTGGCGCGAAGCGCGCTCTGTCGCCAGATTCAAACTTTTACGCAAAGGGAATTGGGGGAACACTTCGAAGCGACGGTGAAGCGAGTGAAACATGGACGTGAAGAACGTGTTGTACGGTCCGTAGTATTGGTGCTCGAATCGGGGGCTTGGGTCTCGACAGATGACTTCAGTGACTGCCCAGAAGTCCCAAAAAGAGCTGTAGCTTTTTGCGAGCGCTGCCGGCGACTTCGGAGGGTTTGCATGGATGAGAGCAGGAATCTGGGAGCCAGGGTACTTTAGAATGGGCCCTGTTGGCCCCGCTTTGACCATCGAGTTCATGAGGTGCTCGAAAACGTTCGACGGACGGGTACCAGGTCCCTCCATGATGTGACCGGCTATATTGAACTGATTATAGTCGTCCATGCTGTAAATACACTTGGACTCAGATATCCTGTTCAACAAGTGTGACAGGACTCGGATGCTCTTACCTGATGACAATCGGTTGGCAACTCGAATAATTCCAAGGAAGGTGTGGGTCAGGGATTGAGAGGCGCAGTGTCGGTATTGGAGCCAGCCTGGGCAGTTTATATACAGCAGCGTCTCGGATATTCAGCATGCGGCGAAGCGAGATAAATGACTCGAACGCCGCTGTGCTCAATGGACCAAAGTGAGGCCTGTTCCTTCGGGTACTGTGCCACGCTGAAGAACAATGGCCTGGAGATTTCCTCGTTACCGCAAAGATGCGTGTAAGGTGTTCTTGAGGCTTGAGCCGCGTTTGGAAAATGAGAACCTCATCCAAATGACCGATATTGGCGCCGCCAGACTTTGGTCAGACCTCCAAATCGATTCACTACTGCTCAGAACGCGATGCTTGACTCACTGGCGTGTGATCAGCAATTGCCGGTGGAAGTTGAGGTATACATTCTGGATAGCGCCCTTTCTGCCATAGAACCAAGATAAGTACTTGACTCTTTGGGATCTGACAGACTGCACTTGGGAGAAACACAAGAACCCGAGTCAGGGACCCGAGGACAATAGAACAATAGCCACACTGACCGTCATCGATCATCACATTTACAACGCCACCAAATACAAGGATCCTAGGGTACTGAGTACAACAATGAGCGTAAGTACGCGTAGAGAGTCCGTTGCGCCGTAACATCAGAATGTTCTACGTTCAGAGCTCGCTGCGAACTCCGAGTCCGTGTGAAAGTATTACGGCAGCATAGCGTATAAATACTCCAGGCCTCACCTTAGGAAGACCCCACACAGTAGTCCTCTCAGCATTTTGACCGCAATTGTCGATCTCATTTCTGGTGAGTACTTCTGGGTGTGAATGACTCCCTTCTGTTTTGCTCATCAAACTCATAGCACACTCTTTCCGGACCTCATTCCCGTCTAACACTGGCGCGCCACCACGTCCACCGACCCCGAACAAGCAGAAGCTAAGAATGACTGTCACACTCGTAGGGTACAAGATATCTGCTCGGTCGATCCTCAAGTGGGCATACGAAACCCGGAGACTGGACAAGAGCGACCTTCAGCTCTCCGAGGAGGACCGGTTTCGGGGTGCCTACAACCAAGCTCGAGAGCTGATAGAGGATACGGATGAAGGGGTCTCACTGAGGATGTTGGGCGAGAGCAACGTTGCAAAGTGCGATTACATGGTCGCCATCAATGAATACTTTTTCGATCACAGCGGTGATACCGAAGAAGATCACCATAGGGAGGTCAAGAGAGCATTGGAGGAACATGGGTTCAGTGAGTCCATAGTCTTATCCTTCAAATGTTGTGGCATCGCTGAATAATGATCTGCTGCAGAGGACCTCGAATTCAAAGTTTGGAAGAAGAGTTCTCGTTGACCCGACGTATCTGAGCTTGACGTATAGTCCGCAACATCTGTGTACATTATCACCTTTCCCTAGATCACGACTCCCTGCTTGCCACCTCGTTAGAGGATAGTTCCGTGTTCATTGCGATGCCGAGTCTCACACGCTTGGCATATCAATATACAATCAATTCTCCATGTCCAATCTCATTGACGATCTCGTCCCGAATCTCTCGATACCATGGTTGCTCCTCACGATAGTACGAATTGCTGATCACGAACATGAAAGGACTATCGGCCATGCCATCCACCCTGCCTCCGGGAAGCAGCACGATGTCGACGTCCGCCAGATCATAATTTTGACGAAGCAGCCTTTGGGCAGCTGCGCGAGCTTCGTACAACTGTGCGTCCAGATCTGAGCCGCTCCTTTCGAGGTTGACATGACCGTTTCTGTGGCCCCATTCGATGAGAGCGCGGCCGTAGAACGCGTAGCCTACTTGCACGGTCATAAAAGCCTACGCAGAAATTAGGTTGGTTGCGTGACTGGATGATTGGGTATGAAGACGTACCGCAGTGGGAATGTGGGTAATGACGGAGTGCAGCAAGTCGCCTTCGCCACAGTAAAGATTCCGCCAACAGCCTGCAAACACGAAGCCCAAGACGCCCAGTGAGCTCGTCATCGAGACTTCCAACATCCCCCCTCCTCGCCACGACTTCTCTCCAGCCACTCTTCCTTCAAAGTCGTCCTCTCCAGCGCCCTATCTCCCAGCGCCCTCCCGGTGTGTCGCGTCCCAGGTGCGTGTCCCACCACCAATACCCTTCCACCAAACTCCAGACAACACGTCTCTCCTCGAGGACCGGCCCACCGAGCGTAATGGATATCATGACCGTCCAGAAGCAGCGGACCTAGTTTGTCGACGACCAAGGCCCGGATCTGACTGACGCCGTCGTTGTACGTCCTCGAGAGCTCGTCGTTTCTGCCTGAAATATAAGCCGGTATGAAATCGACAATGACTGAGCACAGCTCAGGCGGCAGGCGGCACGCCACCGCTGCCTCACGAGAACTCTGAGCGTCGTAGGGTCGGTTCTGGTTCTGGTCTCGATACATCTGCAAAAAGCGCAGCAGCGCATTGCGAGACTCCAAGGCATGCGTCGACGATGGAAAGTGCGTGATACGAAAATGCGTGAGGTTCGGGCAGACCAGCTGCAACGCGTCTCCGAGCGACGAGGGTAGGGCGCGTTGGTCTCGTATCTTCAAGCTGAGTCGCTTCAGGCTCGG
>RWJN01000606.1:0-17654 GCA_004332605.1 Steccherinum ochraceum
TACAGGAGGTCGATGATGTCGTCCATCTTCACGATCGAGAGGTTATTGGACAGCTCGGCTTTCAACTTTCGAGCCACGTCGACCTCCTTCTCTTTGTCTTGAGTTGGGCCAACGCTGAGGGCTTCGCGAACGGAAGATCTGCTGACGGATATCATGGTGAGTGATTGTAGGGTGAGATGCGAGAGGGTTGAGTTGTTGTTGTGAGGAAGGACGTACCAGGTAGAGGATTTTTATACGAAATCTGTGCCGCTTTCCTTGCACGAGACGCGATGTAGTTGCTCCCCTTCGCACGCCAAATTCGGATATCTGGGAACGAGGTTCAGAACAAGAATGTCGTGAAGACAAGGAATGGAGTCACCGTACGTGCTGTTCTTGTTCCTTCGAGTTTCGTTGCAGGAAGAAAGAGACCAACAGGACGGTGATTCGGTGCTGGGTATGTCAGTGAAGCATTCGTCCCTGGAAAGTTCTGCATACAGATCGAGCAGAATTAGAAGGTGCTGACGAATCAAGTACAAATCAACAAGCACTCACGAATAATGACGTTGAAGCACAAGGTAGCTAAGTATCGCATACACCTCGAAATCCGAGTAACTACGTGGCCACGTCGTCGTCACTTCAACACTCGGACCACGCCCCCTGAGGCTCACGCTCTTATGAGATCAGAAAACCCACAGAGTCAGGTCCAAAAACAGCGCGAATGAGATAGAAAAGGATGGGTAAAGAGTCGAAGTCACTTTTGGACAGAAGAACATGTGCGGCGCTGCAAAATTCCAACATACACTACGTAAGCGCGCGAAAACGCCACCTCGGCGCTCTTCGGCGTCTGTGACCAGCAGCGGCTGTAGCGCCAAGCGGTGATCCTAACACCAGTAGTTTCAGGCCGTCCTGAGGCCTCAGAGGCAAGCTATGATTCGCGGGATTCAAGCTCAAGCTCAATAGCAATGGTTACCCTGCTCCGAGATGTGGTCTCAGTTGAAGGTGCGTGTCCTGATCCTGGATCAAGCAGCTGCTCAGCGTAGCTGATGACTGTGACGGCTGCCTGTAGACCGCAAAAGCTTGCGCTCGTGTTGAACACTCCACCAGAACGTCGCACGGCAATCGAAGTATAGGTGTTATGTTCTCACGTCACACATGAATGTGGAGGAGGAGAGAAAGAGAGAAGATCGCCGAAGATAGACCGTGAGTCACGGACTACATAGCATGCTTTGCGACACAGTGGGTTTTCATTACTGCCTGGGTTTGTCAGCACAGGATATCTTGCTGATGATGTCGAATTCGGTACCCAGTCACCTCAAGCTCTATGTCATGCTGGTCCAACAATCGAGCATGACGAGTTCACACAGACGCCTGCTCAGTCGTTTTCGAATTGCTGCAAATTACATGACAAAGTGTATAGAGCTACACATCATCCTCAACCTTCCAAATCCCACAGTACTCTCTCGTTCCAACGCTTGCTATGCGGGATGCCTCTTCGTTGAAGTCCCTTCTCTATGATGCCTCTGACGTCGGCGAGCGTACGTCGATTCTGGTCCGAATCAAAGCGGTCTAGCGTTTCGCATGGCCTAGAGTTCACTCCTCAGGCTGTCGTACAAGGTTCGTTCGCTCAGAAGGAATTCTTCAATGTGCTCCCAAGTGACCCTCTCATCAAACTCCTGAATTAGATTGTACCCGACTTGCTTCCATTCCCGCGTTTAAACTGGTAAGCGCTAGATTGGTCGTGGATGTCGATGAGTATCCTCTGCGTGCTTGCGATTGCGTCGACATCGCCTACTTTCTGCACACCCCAATGTTGAGGTTCAAGAACTTCTTCCTGCACATTTTTCGCCCTCCCCAGTCTCATCGTCCTGGTGCTGATGTCCTTCCCGATGCTCCAAGGATTACGATCTCAGGTCCTCCGCATCCCTCAAATGGTCCTGCGAATACGGAGTCGTACCCACCTGCTCGTCCCTACGACAATTCTTCTATGCTCCATTCAAAGCGCAAAGAGCACGCTGGTAAAAACGACGATAATATAAGAGGGCCCGGTATAAATGACGAGGACGAACGTCGCAGCGATGGTGGCGGCCACAGACACGATGACGGCGAAGACCAGAGCGATCCCAGCAAGGTCGGTTTCTTATCGAAGATTATTATAAGCAATACGCGTTACTGATCAATATTTCTTAGCTTCAGATTAATGTAGAAATGTCTGTTGAAACAGCGGCCCAAGAGTCCTCATCCTCACTCGGTAGGTGGCCCCGTATCATGCCGGACTGCAAGCCCAGTGCATCTGACCTGAGCTCAGGTATCGCGGTGCAACCTACCAACACATCCGGCGCCGATGTAGCACCCTCAATAATAGGTAAGACTAACGCTCACTACATGTTCACCACGCTAACAGCTCGGTTTGTAGGTCTTGAACAAATTCTCGAGAGCCACGGTGTTGCACCGACAGCTGACTTGGTACTCTCAAGTGATTTTGAGGTCCCGTTAATAGCCGGATACATGGAACCCGCTGTGCTCAACTCGATCCTCGATTCCATCGGCGCACTGCATCCTTTTGTGAAACGTACTGTCTCCCTATATCTCAATCGTCTCCTTCATCGATGATAATTTGATTCTTGACAGCGGTGGCCGAAGCAGTGAAGATGGTCCGTCTGTTTTACCAATCTCACAAGAAGAATCAGCGATACGTTCGGCTATTATCCGACAGAATGTATGCGACTGCGCATGTTCTCATTGAGTATGGCTTCTTTGAACGATAGTACTATTCAAATCTGAGCTGATACCTACCCAGCCTGAAAACTGCCATCGTACCGGAAGATAGCTCCGAGCTTCAACGTCTCATAAGTCTCACCGCCCAGGACATCGAGGCGTGTCTGAATTCTTGTGACACGTACGCTACTCAGTCCAAAGCTGTCAGGGTATTACGAGGTCCCTCTTGGGAAAAGCACTTTGGCAAAATCATCAAGACGTTCAACGAAAGACGAAAAGGCCTCCAGGACGTTCTTATCCGCTATCATATTCAATTGACCATGGATGTAATGTCCGAGGTGAAAGACATCAAGCAAATGTGAGTTCCTCCCTTCTGGATAGCCCATTTTGCACATTTGCTGAGAGTACTCGACAGAACGCAGGAAGTCAAGCAAGCAATAGAGCAGTCGGCTTCGGAACTCGAAGTGCAGATGCGATCATTCGTTCAATCCAAGGGTGGCATCAGAGCAGTGCGCGACAACGAGAGCGCCCTCAGATGGCTTATTAGCCGCGAAGGTGGCGATGCAACTGAGAAGAAGGCTGGGCTTCAGAATTCCTTGCTTGAACAGCTTAAGGACGATCTGTCCCGTGATATAGCAACAGCGACGCAGCAGAACTTGAGGCAATTTCAAGTGAAGATGGAATTTTCGCTGAAACAGATGGACAATAAGCTGGACAAGATCTCCACTGCTCAGACGCAAGTCCTAAAGGCCGTGGGTCCTGGGATGTATGCTATAATTCGGAACGAAGTACAATCAATCCATTCCCCTATATTTGCATGACAGTCACTCAACGTTGCCTTGGCAGGAACTCAAAGACTTATGGGGGGAGATCACGGTCAGTCTGTGATCACCCTTGATGCGCGTCTTGCACTCAATAGACCTGCGTAGAAATCCACTCTCAGCATTGAAACTTCGCGATTCGTACGCACTCTGCACGAGCACTATACGCATCTAGACGCGCTTGTCAAATTGCAGCTGGTCGAGGCGCGTTTTGCAGAGCTACAAGGCGCACCCACTGTAGACGCAAAGGCATTCCACGCAAGCCATTCAAATAACGCGTGGGCTCTGCATCTGATTAAGGGCACCGAGTTGCGGTATATATTTGACGCGTTTGATGAAGACGGATCTGGATATGTATCCCTGGTAGAGTTCAACCGATTTGCTGAATCTTTACCGAGCAAGGACTGGAGGTACAGTTGCGGCCATTCTCCTTTACGGCGATATTAACAACAACACAGTCTTCCACAGTGGCTATCCTACTGGTGTGTCGGTACGTTCCATCTGTTACGCTCTCGGAAGGTCCACTGACTATCATCAGGCTGGCATATGGTTGCCTCTGTCTATCGCAAAAAAATTCATACACTGCTGGATCGTATGATAACACTACGGAACGAAGTTCTCCTGCAGAATCGCTACATTGTCGACAAGTATCTCTCGGAAGTTTCGACCCAACTCCTTCGTACTACCGTTGGCCTTGAAGTTCAAGACAGATCATACTCTACTCCAGCCAAGGCGAAGTTTCGTGCTTACGCAGCTCAAGAAGAAACCCGTATCGCCGAAATCTTGAAGATCTTCCGCTACATCGAAAGCCCGGATATCGTGCACGTGGTCATGGGCGAGGGCAAGATGGAGCTGGTATGTGTGTTGCTCTCATTGAGCATCAACCTACCCGACTAAACGTATGACATCTTATCAGCATTTGTTCACTCTCATATATGTCCTTATGAGACAACATCTCTCCACGATGCTCTTCGCCAAACGACATGTCTTACACGATGACGAGCTAGAAAAGCCAATTCGTAGCCTCGAATACGTTTTTCAGGAAGTCAATGCCCGCGTAGAAGAGTTGTCCTGTAAGTAACTCTTATGATTGCGCGAGGTAGCTTAAGCTGATGGCGGCCCCTAGCACACTTTCGGAAATATAACTTGGATCTGAAGGAAAAGTGGACCACATTTGCACGGGGACTGGTATGTAATCGTAAAACGTTTACGGGCAGACGCGCTTAAACGACTGCACTTAGTATACCTATCATCACGATGCTGAATCGCTCTGGTCTACAAAACACGTCCTGAAACGAGAACAGCCCATGCGCTCTCTCTACATGGAAGATGAGTCAGATTCAGACGACGATGGCGAGCTCGAGGCACCGTCGAACTCAGACGATGATGATGATTCCGAGAAATCGTTCAAATCACGCCTTGAATACGGGGTGCAAAATTTTCACCTGCGAGTACTTCTCAATACATCGGCGGATCTCATGAGGTTTCAAACGTCGGAGAGTGCTGAGCTACCAAACGGGGAAAATGATGAACGTCACCAGTGAGTCGACTCATGTGAACGCTCTCTCTTCAGTTGACGCAGACCAAATGACTTTCCAGTATTCAAGGAAGATGGACGGGGTACATCTACTTTGCGGATCACCAGTCCAACACGGCGCATTCTCTTATTCGCACGACGAGCTGGGAAATCAGCTTGAGCGACGAAGAGCTCAAGATCCATACGTCCAATGACTGGGATGATCTCTCCGCATGCAGCACTGTCAGCGGAAAGTACGAGCTTAAGCCAAACGGCGCGATACGGCTCACGTTTGAAGGCGTACGCATGGTCTCTGTTTTCTTCTGGCGAAAGAGCGAACCCCAAACATTTTTCACCTTTGCCGGCGAGATATCCCAAGATGGCATCCTCACTGGAAGTCTGCTTGGGGGATCTCCAGGAGACCAAAGTACTAGGCACGTTTTCTTCAAGAAGGTCCCCGGAGAAGTGATGGCGTTGACGCCGCTTCCGACGGAGGTATCCAACTCGTCGAGCAGTACAAGAGCTCGGAGCCTTTGGGCTTTTGCGCGAGCGTGTATCTTGTACCATGTGCGCAGGCAGTGCATGTCCTTCCTTCTCGACCGGCGTCAGGCCCGCAGAACTCTCCTTTCCCTGCGTTCCTCCAACGTCTTCGAAGGGAGCAACACACCTCCCGATGCTCTGGTCTGTCGACTGGTGCGGTCTGTCACTCCGACTCAGGCCACCTTCTACGCGAAGTCTGCGGAATACATAAGGCGCATCGAGCCTCAATTCTTGTGAGTCTCGTACAGTCGACCCGCCAACCCCGGCTAAAGTGACTTTCACTCTCGCGCCTCGTACCAGGGGCTATTACTGCGATAGATGCAACGCTGACATCAAAACGATTCGGCTCATGTGTCTTCAATGCCCGTCTGCAGACTCTACCGCACCAATCTCCGATACGGTTGATTTTTGTGGAAGTGGTGACAAGAACTGCGCGGAAATATGGTCGAACGAGAGTGCGCTCAGCCGGAAGTCAATCAGCCGGGGAGACACCTCCCACATGCCCGACCATGTCCTGGTGAAACATCGAGACTTCTTCATTACAGGTGACATACCGACAATACGGGAAGATGCGGAGTCTACTCTTGAAATTGCGAGAAACCATTTTGAACAGATGACCTCTAGCCGTATGAAAGCCGTAGACGACTCGGTTGAAGTGGATGACGATGACGATACCTCGGTCAAATGCAGCATTTGTCGCGAAGCTTTGAGCATGCCCTGCTGGGCATGCGTCACTTGCAGAGGTAAGTGGTTACTACTACTACAAACTTTCATTCATAAACTCAGGAGTTGTCAGATACATACATCTGTGACTCATGCGAGTCTGGTACTCTACTTCGGTGTATAGTTTGCGAAAGGCCCTTCCCTCAACCAACGTGGTACTATGATCGTCAAGACACCGGTAGGGTTGTTTATAATTAGCCTGCACATTGCAAGACTCATTCTGTTCAATCCAGCATACAAGTTCATGTGCGTTCGTTGTAGTGTGCGCACATACCAACTCAACGCCGAGTCGCGCGCACATCAAGGCAATGTCGACCTGGACACTGCGGGCCATGAATCCGGCGATCCTCATAGCGAATCGGACGATTCCGACGACAGTGACTCATGGCTGTCTGATTCTGTAGACTCAGAATCTCAGCTATCGACCCGTCGAGGGCCCGGTTCATCGCACGTTTATACGCACCCTCTTGTTAGGTGCAAAGAGACAAACACGGCGAAAGAAGTTGATCCAGAGATGAACGATGCCGAGCAGGGTACCGCAACGATGGGCGAGGATGGTAGACTGGCCAGGCTGGAACACCGGCTCGCGGAGGTAGAGAAGGTTCTGAATAATGTTGAGCAGTTCTTACAGAGAGTCCCAGCTCATTGACCATCACCTCCACCACAGTCTTCGGCTGGTCTAGCATCATGATTTCTGGCAGACCCGCTTGTACTTGTATCCTTTCGCAATACATAATCTGTAGTGTCTTCTCTGTCCATTCCCATACGCTCCGTTCGTCTCGCGACGTCTTAGTACTAAGTGCTACGAATGCGATGGACGCTACAATCCTCTTCTGGGTCCTGGCCATACATGGGTTCAGCAGCAGGCAGACCTTTCATCTCAAGACCGTCGGATCCGGAGAGGTCGAAATACGTTCCATTAGAAATATCGCAGCGTCGATAGACTCTCTGCAATTATTTCGAATTGATACGAACCATAGTGTGCGACGTCGCTCGACACACCATATAAGTAGATACCCATATTACGATTACCATACACATCGATATCATTATACGTGACAGAACCAAAAAGCCGCGAGCGTGGAAAGCAAGAAGCAGCAAAACACTCGGAAGTCGAAGATAGATGAGGAAAGAGAGAAAGAAGAACCCGGTCTACGGTCTATGGTCTAAGCAAGCACGACACGGAACGAAAGGAAAACGTGGCGAAAGATCGCAATCTATGATCTACGTACCGAAACCAAAGGGCGTGAAAGAGAACGGCGCGGTATGAGTGTATGCGCGCTCGAAGAGGACGGAGGAGGCCAGAGTTCTTCGACCGTCTAAAGCTCTATGTCACGTCTTGAAGGTCTACAGGCGGGTGGTGATGGCGGTGGTAGTGGTACAAGAGTTGACCGCAGCGAGTCCACGGAGGTAGGTCATGTGAAGTCCAGTGGGTATAACACATCGCGCGTGATGCATGCGTGTGATGGGATGGCCAGTCCGTCCGTCAGTTAAGCGATATGGACAGTCTATAGATCGTCTTGAGATCTCTGGTGAGTAGTAGGAGCTGTGAACACGATCAGAATTAAGCTCGCACGCAGAATCATATGACAGAGAACATACCTTTCGACGTTTAAATACAACGTCACTCAAACGCTCGAAGCCAATATAAAAGCCTTGGCTAATCCCAATCAACTCTCTCCTTCCTCGCCTTGACCAACCCGTCTTTGAACCCCTTGACTACACCCTTCATCTCCTCGCCTAACCCCTCGAAGCCCTCAAACTTGGCGTCCTCCAGCGAAAACACGCTCGGCGTCGCTGCGAGGTAGTTCACGAGCACCGTCAATGCGTTGACCGACAGACTCGGCGAGAACGCCTCGGAGGTGGAGGAGCGGTAAGCCACCCGCAACGCGTTCAGGGCCAGCGCGTCCTTGAAGAGAGGCGACTGGACACGCTGGCGCAGGTCCGGCGGCGTGCGTGTGCCGTCCAGGAGCTGCTGCCGCTGCGCCGCGTCTTTCTCCTCCGTCGACGCCAACCAGGTGAGGTCCTCCGCTTTCATGCCGATCCCGGTGCCCTCCAGCACGAGCGCGCGCACGTCTGGCAGCGCGGCGAGCAGCAGCCGCATTTCGGTGAAAGACCGGAGGGAGGAGTCGGAGACGTGCAGGGTCTGCACGGTCTTGAACGCAGAGAAGGAGAGGATGGAGAACGTGGCGGGTTGCCAGAAGGAGAGGAAGTGGTTGAGGTGGAGGGTCTTCAGCGAGGGCAGCTGCGCGGGGAGGGTGCTCGTCGCCACGGTGGTCTCCCAGGCGGAGGATGTGTCCACGGTAGGGATGCGTCCTGCTGGTGTGGCCTCCGTCGCTTTGGAGAGGGTGAGGGACTGGACATACGGCGCGAGATGAGGGTGGGAGGTGATGAGACTGGTGAACCTGGCGAGGTCGGCGGTGGAATGGAGGGACGCGGCGTAGAAGAGGTGGTATCGCGCGGAGGGGAGGGTGGTGTGCGAGGTGAGGGCGACGGCGCGGAGAGCGGGGATGTCGTCGTGAAGGAAGTCGATGGCGTAGTCGGTGAGCTCTGGCGGAAGGCGCGGGCTCAGTGCTTTGTTCGCGACGGATGACATGGCGAGCGTCGGTGGTTTTCAGGTGTCGGTGGATGAAAGATGCGAGCGCACGGTGAATGAGGATGATGGGGGCAGAAGAAAAGCGAGCTGAGACGTGGCGAGAGAGCGCATTTTCGATATTTTATGTCGGGGATTGCCTGGGGCGACGGAGATCGTGTGTCAGAGTCAACAAAGCAATTAGCCCGCGCCCAGTCAGCGTCCTCCAGGAAAGGAAACCATCAGGCGCGATCGAGCCAATCACAGCTGCTTACCTCACCATCCGACCCCGCCCGGCCCCTCCGATTCCTCCGTTCTCCCCCAGTCGCCCTTCCGCTTGGCGGGCGTGGCGTTCTACTCAACACCCACTCGCTGAACCGGCTTCGGTGGCCGTCTTCATAAGAGGCTCGTCTCAGTTGCATCACTCTGCATCCACCTCCGCGTCTCTCTTGCGCGTGCATTCCTCCCGTCTCTAGCCTGCCACTCCACTGCCACTAGCCCCGACATATCACCTATCGCACCTATCATGCCATTCCCTATCTCCCAACCGTGCTTCATGTCCACCTCTCTCGGAAGCCCTCGGGATCCCGCCTGCCCCAACCTGCTTGCTCGTGTGCCACCGTCAAGTTCTTATCGCCTCTTCTTCTGACTCACTCCTCTCCCAACGGGTCACCTCGGGTCTCATTCGACCGCGACACACCTCGAACAAGCCATCTCGTTATCACAAGGGGCCAACATCTTCCCGACAATGCAGCAAGGCATCTTGGCTGGGGAGCATGCTCGTTATAGCGCAAACGTGAGGTGCTTCGCTGCCGCTTGACGCTATCTTCGCTCATCCCCACGTCATGTTCCCAGGTGCTTTTGCGTCATCTCAATTCACCGCCGCACGCTTCTTTCCCCGCGGAGCAGGTCGATCCGTCGAAGATTGTCCTAGATCTACCTCGATGGGGCGATCTTCAAATTCGCAGATCGTGCTCAAATCGTGCCTGGGGCTTCGCGGAGAGAGGCGGAAGGTCACGGTAAAAGGGTAATGTCGTCCTTTCGTCGAAACGCGCCTTTTGATCTTTGGCTGATCAATGGTTTGTGTTTGTCCAGTTGCGACTCCTCCAGGACGAGGTCGCGTCTGGATCGGTATGTATGTCCTCTTGTGGTACCCGGACAATCGCATACCATCAGGGTACGCCATTGTTCGTGCGCCTCGGGAGCGACCTACATCGTCTCTAGACGTGGTCTTTTCTTTCTTCGGAAGGCGGAGAGCCACGTCTCTCTTGAAATGGCGTTATGCGCGATATCTATCATCCGGTCACCCGTCTTCAAACGTTTGTGCTGGTCGAATTGCAAGTCCATGGTCGCTCTAGTCGTCAGTCGTCAAGAAGGGCCTGCTATACGCGGATGCATCCAGCATTCACAACACTCATAGAGAACATAGAGCAGCCGAGCTACTTATTACTTTCGCAAGCAGAGTTGGGAGAAGACCGTCGCGAGTAGCTCTCTCGTCCATGCTCGCCGACCATATAACACCTGGCAAGAGTCCAACATCCACGGCCTCGGTATATGCAAGGCTCGTCCTCTCAGAAGAAACAGATCGCGTCTGTAGAGTGAGAAGTTGCAGGAGCCGAAGCTTGGTGGTCTCACTTTCGTTCCGCACCTGTTTTGTGGCGTCTGTAAGTTCCTTGATTATGCTCTTGGTCCGCCGTCAACATGGTAGACATTCCTTGCTCGCTAGAGCAAGGTTCCCCCGTAGAAACTTGACCGCACTCGATCGTCGTCAGACGCCCATCCTCTGTGACTCATCGGCCTCTTCACCACAACGTTCAATCTGCAACCGTTCTCTCCAAGCCTTCTGCAAAAGCAGGACGCTCTTTGACAGGATGGAAATGCTCAGTAGATGACCACTGCGACACGCGAGCAAGGATCGCCGCGCTGCGGCCTTTCGAGTCTTGTAGTCTGTTGAACCTTGTCGCCATGTTTTCTGTACAATACAATCTTAGAGACTCGTTGGCCTGCAGTCTCGCGTCAGCCCGTTGCTGTCAATGGAGAGACCCAGGTCCAGGCCCTCACGCTGCCAGCACCGCCACCGCTTGGAAGCGGCGGTACCGAAACACTCTGTTCTTTCCTCTTCTTCTCATCGCATGTCGTCGACATCCCTCCAGTCAACGCTCACTCTGCCTCCGCGTTGTACGAGTACGCCGCGTTCAGTCAATGAATCTCGGTTGCGGTAAGTCGAGTACCCCGATATTGACAAGTTTTGCGAGCTGATACAACTTGGCGGGTAGATTCTTTCCCCAGCAAAGGGTTTATTGTCGTTCACGTCGCATGGACAGATTGAATTGGTTGCGAAGGAGGTAAAAGCTGTGGGAGGGACGCGTCGACGTGCTGTAGTTTCTTCGTATGTTTGGGTTTGAGGTGAGACTGCTCTTTTATACGCTTGCGTACTCTACATCACTTCTCTACGCGCTGCTAACGAGTTGCTCTTAACAAAAATCAGGACCTACCAACGCCCAAGTCCGCTCTCAAATTCGAAGAGAACGCTTGATTCTCGAATACATGGAGGGCGCCGGCCGAATACGAGGACTAGTTGATCCTGTGCGGGGTGTATCGGCTTAGATGTGGTCTAGTTGAGCAGGCAGCGCCAAGATATATGTAAAGGTGCGCATGCGTTGCTTCTCTTGCACTCTCTCAACATCGCTGATCTCTCGTCATCCGCACTCTCAATGTCTGCATCGAAATCCAAACCAAAAGACCGCTTCCAGAGGTTCAGCTTCGTTCGCAAACTGAGTTGGTCCATTCGCGGAGACGTTCAACGACCACGATCGTCTATGCGAGCTCACTCTCTGTGAAACTCCCACCGACGACCCTAGATGCCATCTTTGCGAATGGGCCGGCAGACGACGACCAAAAGGTCGACTCAGGATGCAGCATTATCGGCAGTGCTCGATCTCAGGGAAGGGCTCCAGCATGACTTGCGCAGCGCTTTGGACGAAAATTGGAAGGCGTTCGATGTGACTCGCAAACCGATGCAAACACCTCACCGTACCCCTTTCAAACCCGCTGCATCCGTCCTCTCAGCGAACACCCCTACCGTTCTCTATCACCCGCGATACTGTGGTCGACGCGCCTCAACATCAAGTCGCTTTTTTGAGGGTCTCGGATAAACACACGAAGCTGTTGGACGAGCATATGCGGGGGCTGGAAGAGAAGGCGGATTCTGAGGATGTAAAGGCTGTGCCACGTTGAACGGCGAGGGAGAAGCAGCGTCAAACACTCGGAGACGAGCTTTGTTTGAAGCTCTTGGAGGCGGTTATGCTGAGAGAAGAGACGTTGACGCGATGGGAGCTGGACGTCGGCAAGATTTCTTGGGGGTCCATGCATCATTTGTCTCCTCGTATGTCTTTTCAAGTTTGTATCTCAAACGTTTTCTCATCATGTACGTAGTAGAGATGCCTGACTAGGATCCGCCAAGCGTCTGGATTGACATATATTTGGATCCTCTGCGCTTTTTTGTACTACATCAGGACCAGATGGAGCGGATTGGATGATGATGCTTGTGCTTGAAGGGGATAACGACTCGGATGCGGTACGCAGAGCGGTCACAGACGCCGAAGTGGCGTAAGGTCTTCGCGCGCTTACGTAGTGCATGTTGATTTTTGCAGCGCCGCCCATGTTCTTCAATCCAAAACTTACTTACCTCGGCTCTTTGCCAACCGTTTTCTATCTCATTTGCGCTGCTCTTGAACCTGACTCTGTGGTTTGTCTAGTCTCACAAGGCTGTGAGCGGCAGGGGGCGTGGTCCGAGTGTTGAGGTGACGACGTGGCCACGTACTTACTAGGATTCCAAGGTGTACGCGATACTTAGCTACCTTGTGCCTCAACGTCATTCTTCGTGAGTGCTTGTTGACATGTACTTAATTCGTCAACACCTTCTAATTTTGTTCGATCTGTATGCAGAACTTTCCAGGGACGGCTCCTTCACTGACATACCCAGCACTGAATCACCGTCCTACTATTGGTCTCTTTCTTCCTGCAACGAAACTCGAAGGAACAAGAACAGCACGTACGGTGACTCCATCTCTTGTCTTCACGACATTCTTGTTCTGAATCTCGTTCCCAGTTGTCCGAATTTGGCGTACCAAGGGGAGCAACTACATCGCGTGTCGTGCAAGTAAAGTGGCACAGATTTTGTATAAATCCCCCCTACCTGGTACGTTCTTCCTCACAATACCAACTCAATCCTTCCGCATCTCACCCTACAACCACTCACCATGATATCTGTCAGCAGATCATCCGTTCGCGAAGCCCTCAGCGTTGGCCCGACTCAAGACAAAGAGAAGGAGGTCGACGTGGCTCGGAAGTTGAAATCCGAGCTGTCCAACAATCTCTCGATCGTGAAGATGGACGACATCATCGACCTCCTGTATCCCGTTCACCCCGACATTGTTCACAAAGTTTCGCACCTCCCAGAGGTGACGGCCGCGTTAGCTCGGATGCCAGATCCTAAGTTAGTCAAGGAGGAGCCCAAGTTCTACGGCCCGTTCGTAGATCTCGCCAACGTTATCGCCGGCAAATATGTGCAGGCCTTGGAACAACTTTCGACGGAGAAGAAGGACCTGGAAGACGATCCTGTCGTACTCAGGCTCAAAGACGAGCACCAGAAGCATGCAGCTCGGGTTGCTGCCAACAGAACCGACCCCGACGCCGTACTGCACTGGGTGACCAAGCCCGACAATCCTCCTCAAGCATGCGAAGAGACTACCTCAGCTATCCGACCCGATGCAGCATGTGTACTTGTACCAGTAAAACCGAAACAGGTGTGTAACAGCTCTGTCAGGCGTAACCAAATTCTCACATATGCATCTGCTTTCAGAGACCCGAGAAAACGTACTGGATGCATCATGTCACGCCTGCCGAGATCAAACCGAACTACACTATCGTCAAGGAACGTCAGAAGGCATCCAAACAGTTGGCCGAGTACATGCGACTGTCATTGAAAGACCAGCTGGATCGGATGTTTATATTCGGTTTGATATTGTGTGGAGACAAGCTGCGCGTCATGCGCTGTGACCGCGAGAGGATGTTGGCGACTGAATGGATTGATATCAATGAGGTAGGTGACTATCATACGAAACATTAGTTGCTGCTTTTGACTCGCTCTTCTAGCAATTCCAAACTTTCGTTCGCGTTATCTTGGGGCTTTCAGTTCTTGATAGGAGCATTCTGGGGTATGACAATACCAAAAAGATGGTGCTGGACGATGGCGAAGGGCTCAGCAAGGTAAAATTCGCGTACTCGACGAGTCGTGACGCTGTAGAAGTCGTGCAAACGAAGTTGCCCTCGCTGTACAACATCAAGTGGGCCATATTTGTTCCAGATGGAGACGGGACCTCTCTTGGAGTCGCAGAACCTCGGGGCACATGGTATTTGACTACGAAAGCTATCAGTCTTATCCGGGCTGAGACCATGATCGGACGCGGAACGCTAGCCTGGAGAGTTCTGGAACTGTTGGGCGATACAACGTCAGTAAAGGTACGTTTTTACAGTGCTCGCTGCACTGGTCACCTCTCACGGCTGGCTATTACACAGAGTGGTGCCCAAGCCCGCGTTCTGAAAGACGCTTGGCAGCTCGACTCAGAGCCTTCGGAAGCTCAGCTCGACCCAAGGACAGACCTTGCATCTCAGCCGTCTCAACAAGTCTCAAATGTCGCGAGGGTCCTCACGTCTGTCCCAATCTTCGACATCACTCGTCATCGAGCCCAGCCTGCAGCTGAATTGCCACTCTACCGCACTCGCACGCTCCGCAAAGGACTTCTCGGTGTGAACCACTCATGGGATCTTACCGGAATCGTAGAGCATTTTGATCAGGTACCTGGTAATAGCAAGCGGTATAAAAGCGACGCCGAAGGAGAGCAAACTCAGGTATCCAAGACCATCTACGCATCTCCTGCAACGCCTAGTACTCGGGCCGCGAACCATTCACGCACTCTCACGCGCACTCTAGTCGAACATTATGGGTGGCCTCTCAAGGATTTCCTGGACCTGCCGGAGCTGGTGACAGTTGTACACGGCGCTGTCGAAGGTCAGTTCTGATCACAGATGCTCTACACCATACACCTGAGCTCACTGTCGTGATTCATTTCAGGTCATCAGTCCTTGCAATCAGCTGGCGTGTTGCACCGTGATGTCAGCTCTGGCAACACCATCATTTATCCGACTTCGAAGCCCAACACATCCATTCAGGTTGCAGGCTATGTTATCGACCTCGACCACGCGCTGAAAGGGGATGGCTCGAGGACATGCGGGCCTCTATCGGGGCCCACGTTAACATTGTCAAGTCCGTATCAGCGTCCTTCCGCTCGAACTCCCGAGCAACAACATCAAGAGGACGTAGAGGACACCTTCTATGGTGTTTTCACCGAGATCGAGGAACGGTCCACAATGGTAACCTACACTGACACCTTTCGGTCTCTATACCAGCCCACAGACCGCTCGATCAATGATCAGCAGCCTACAAAGCTCACTGCTGAGAAAGTGAAAGAGCTGATGGGTCTATGGCGGGACTTGGATCCGAATAGGCAAGTCAGCGAGAGGGTGCTGCAAAGGTTTCGAGGCAAGAGTCATAACGCGTCGGCTTTCCTTGCAGACCTTCTGGTCACTTGCGGCTCCATTGGGCTGGAAGCTGTTTCGAAAGAGGTAAATATTCCACGCGCTCCCGCTTTGCACACGATAAGATTGACGACGCTTGTCGTAACCAGATAGATGACTTGCTGGAATATCCTAAGCAAGAACATTATTCCAAATGGTCGCAAGTTGATTCGGATCAACATGTTCCCAATTGGGCCGTCGCTCGCGCTCCAGGGCAGCATCCAACAATCACAGTACGTACTGGATTCATGATGCTGAAGCCCAGATACTCATACAAACAAACATGAAGGGAACATATGCCTTCATGAGCTACGAGATATCGTCGGGAAACCGGTATTCAATGCTCTTCACGTTCCCAGCGCACGATAAAGAAGTGACCCACAACGCCATTCACGACATGGAGTCTTTCTTCTGGGTGCTGTTACGCGAATGCTTGATCCGCGATGGTCCAGGCTGTACCCACCGTCGTCGTGACCTGCAGATCCAGCCAAACAGTGCCGGCGAGGATACAGTCGCGTTGGATTCTGGAAACGAGTCAGGCGACGAAGCAAACGAGCCGGCAGAGGACGAGCTGGAGGATGAATCAGAAGAAGAAGACGAGTCGTCGGGAGATGAAGACGCTCCTCCGGATGCATCAGCTTCAGACGGGGTTCAAGAGTTGTCGAAGGGTTCTGCGGCTGGTGGCTCTACGCAGGTGCTGGACGCATCCCAACAGCCTTCTAAGAAACTAGCCCGAGCTGTGAAGAAAGGGCTCCCGTTCTCCGAGGATATGGCCGGTCAATATACCCTTGAGAGGGATGAAGACCGCAGGAAGTTCAGAGACCACGTCTACAAACTCTTCGAGGCCGACGATCCCAGATCTATGGAGCTGGCCAAAAAGCAGATGTTCGACGATCCCGCTGTCGTCGACGAAGTGATATCCTTCGTCCATCCTTACTTCGAACGCCTGCGGCCCATGCTGAAGAAGTTTTGGCGGATCATGCGCAGAGCTCACCTGATGAATGATGTCTTGACAGAAGCATGTATTCACGAGCAGGTCCTGGATTTGCTTCAAGCGACGTTGAAAACTCTCCAGGACACGCCGAAAGCTGCCATGGAAGAGGAGCGAGACGAAAGAGTCAGAAAGGAGTTGACGACGAAGCGGGAGCAGGACATGAAAGCTGGAAATTCGCCTTATGGTGAGGGAACGAGACAATCTGGTAGGATATCGAAGAAGCCACAGGATCTCATGAATCGTTAATGATCACATCCATACGCAGGATTTGTTACGGAGGAGGGAGCCTCGGAGGATTCAACGGTGTAGCATAGAACAGTGTAGTATTACTAGGATATCGATGGACACGAAGACGTAGTGTATGTATACATGATATTGTCCATTTTCTACCCTCGTTTTTGCGCAAAGTGTTGGGTGCGAAGTTCGCAATTCACGAAGTCATATGTATGTGACGAGAAGGCAGAGCGCCTCTCTTCGATTGAACTCTCTCTCCACACCACCAACCATCTTCTGGTAGACCCACTCCTTTCCTCTCCAATGTGAATCCCATTCATCGACCTCTTTCGACTTCAGGAACCACGTCCACCATGTCTTCGAATTCCTTCACCAATACAATCGAACGGACCCACTCGGCCTACAGCTAGACCTTGTACAGTTCATGTATTGCAGGCTACAATCCAAGAGACAAGTTTCAGTGAGGGGTTCAACCTTCCTGATATACATGGGATGTGCGAGTGTCGCAATCACATGAGTGACACAAAACGCCCTAGGTTATGATAGATTCAGAAAGCGATGAGAAGACAGGTGGTTATGAGAGGCTACCTTGACCATATACTCCATGAACTGCACGGTCTCCTCTAACCTCTCCACATCCCCTCGCAGCCCTAGCAACGCCTCCTCCAACTTCTTGCTGCTTTCCTCCTCTTCGGCCCACAACTTCGCTCTGTGCACCCTGTCTGCCTCCGCTCTCTCTTCTTCTTCTAAGTCGAGCTCGCGTTTCCGGGCTTCGAACTTCGCTTTGACCCTCTGCAGCGCCTCACGTGAGAGGAAGGCACTCGCTTCGTCGAGTCCGCGCTGCACTTCGTCGTACTCGTCTGAAGAATCCTGAGCGGCTTGCTGCTCGGTCTGTTCTCTACCAGTGCTAGAGTCTGATAG
>RWJN01000607.1:0-17503 GCA_004332605.1 Steccherinum ochraceum
ATCTAGTTTGATAACACGTGGCCCTCCCCTCGATCGTGGCACGCTAAACCCCTCTGGGCATCTCGGCGCCCGCCGCACGGACACTGTTCTCCAGCTTGCCAGCACAAAATCTCGTCCTCTCTCTCCAACGTCTATTCTTCTCGTGTCTACGATCGATCCCACACCGCCTCAAGTGCCTCCGAAGGTCCACCTCTGCTCTCTCATACCACCCTCGGTCACGAGCCAACTGCAATACTCTCCAGATCACGCCGAGACTGCACTCGGACTGTCTTGGTCAGCCCATCCGACTCACAAATCTCTTCTCTCCCGAAGCGGTCGCTACCAAGCAGCACCGCACCACAAAACAAAATCGTATGTCATGCCAACATGATTGCACACCGCGCGTTCGTGACGACCCCAGTGCCAACAGGAAATCAGAACCAAGTGGATCTGTCAGCCCCATCCTTCGGCTCCGTTCTCCATCATTGAGATGTCGCGTTCTTCTCCAAATCTTGCATCTGTCCTCTCGGCCGATTCCTGATTCTGAGCTCAATCAACTGCGCACACGACCCTTGGCCTGGTGTTTCCTCATCGGTGGGATCTGCGGCCACATCACGAGTCTATCCTTAACGCCACACGACGTAAGTCCTCTCACATAAAAAGCCAAATCTCAATCTCACCGTTCACGACGTTCTGCAGAACGAAGGACAAGCCCTTCAAAGGTTGAAAGCTTCAACGAGCGGAAGCAACATCGAAATGAATTGCAAACCTGCCCCGTTTACCGTCTCCGCTTCTCTGGCTCTCTAGGTCGATAGCAGAATCCCCAATGTCAAATCTCAAATCCCTGCGTCACGCCTCCGTGAACGTGCTTGCAATACCGCCCCCAAGACCAGCTGACCACCTCCAATTCAATCGCGTTTCGAAAGTAAGGCGCGTCACGCCTCTCGGTTCGGTTCTTTCGTATTCATGTCATCGCAATCTAGGCCTAACCTGCGATTATTAGTTGGCGTGTCTCAAACACTGGTGATCGGTAGATTACGGGTGCTAATGTTATCTCTCGCGTTCAGACAGAGAGAGGTGCGGAAGAAGACTCTGAGGAGAAGAGGGAAGAAGGCGGTGGGCTGGGCTGAGTTGGTTCCGTGATGGTTGGGATAGGAGTGCGTTTGTATTGGTTGATCGGTGGTGGTGGTGGTTGTGAGTTTGAGTTTGTGATGTTCGTTCGCTGGCACTGACAGAGACTCCGGAAGATGATCTTACTCTCAAATTTCTTCAATTCTTCTTCATACGATTGGAGTTCAATGAACCTGCAAGGCTGACACGTATCCATACCCAGCGACTTCTCTCACCTAGTCTCTTCCAACAAGCGGAACGCCCTCCGCGACCCCGCCAGGCCCTCCTTCCTCTGCGCACGGATCACCACGTCCTCAAGCTCCCCCATCCTTCGTCCTCCGTCTCTCGCTTACGGACCCCCGTTGGTAACAAGTTGAAGACCCTCAGAGTCACAGCTTTACCACTCCGTTTCGATAGGCACGCTGGAACGCTGGGATGCCACAAAGCCTATTGCTAAACTTGGTTTCTTGGTCCGCACTCCGGGATCTCCCGTCTCCGTCCAACTCACCTGCAGTGCACGTAGACGTGACCGGCCCAGGTCCAAGTCACAACTCTACCCTCCTCGCAAACACGACGTCGTTATCAGACTCCAAGGAAGAGTTCACCGAGTGGCGAGATCTCCGTCTCCGCACAACCTCCCTCCCAGCTACATAGCCATGCAGTTCACACCATCAAACGCCGTTTCTTAGCCGTTCGTCACCGCACCGCGACATAAGCAAGAACTCCCCAAACTACACAGTAACACACAGACCCAGGACAGGACAGGACCCTGCGCTCTCGTGCGGTGTTTGCGTTAAGTTATGTAATTCATCTTCCATCTGAATCTCTTTCTATGAATAGACTCATTCTTAAGAGGACGGACGAAAGAAGCACCCTTCCTGGTTGTTTGGTTGCCTCTTCGAGAGGATCTGCGTGGAATCTTGAGATGGCCGCCCCAGGCCTCTTCGCGTATGTTTGCATCATCCTGTTTCTATTATTCTGAAGAGTTCGACGGAAGTGGGAGAAGATGGACGACTGGGAGATTGGGTTGAGGGTTGAGGGTTCCTAGCTTTCTGCGTTCTGCGTTCTGCGTTCTTGTGGAGGGATTGGGAGGATCGTCGTCGGTGCCTACGTATTTTACGCCTTCTCTTCCTCGAAGTCGAGGAGTATGATGTAGAGCTGCGTGCATGTCTGTAGGCAGATAATGAGAATCTAGATTACCGTATTGCGGTAATGACTACGTCCTACGTTTGGTCCAGCGATGATCCTTACTTAAATACGCTTCGGCCCTCGTAATTGTACATGTCTCGACCCACGTCGTTGTCAGCCCCGCATTATACAATTAATAACTGGCTAATATTGAATGGACGTAGAGTGGCTTTCTATTTGCTCTCTGTGTGGACAGGTGGTGTATACGTACTCTACAAGAGCGACTCGTGCGCTCGCGTACTCAAGTTTCCTCCAAACCGATACCACTGGCAGCACTCCTAGCTCGGTGCTTCTGCATGCCAGACAGAACGCTCAGGCTCGGACAAACTTTCTGGCCTCAGGCTCTATTAAACTTCCAATGACTCACTGCCCCGGCCTCAAACCGTGCCCTCTAGCCTTGTGGGTGCACCCTGTCTTCCAATTTGCCTTGTCTACGCCGACTAAGATGATAACGATTTTGAGAACTCAGACATGCGTCACAACACGACTTCAATGACTCGAGGACATAAAGGATCAGCAGTCATTCAATGCATCGGTCCACTGCGGGTCATGTCATCGAAGCAATGCCCTCTAACCGGTCTAACCTATTACATCCTTGAGCAGTCGACAGCTTCGCAGTAGGTGCTTGTTCCGACCTCGTGCATCAATATCCAATACCCAGTCATGCGCTCCGCTGAAAAAGACATAAAGCGACACGGCCACACTCAACGTATCGGCAATTTCAACTTGCATCTAGTATATACGCTTCTCGAGGGAAGCTTGCTCACCTTTCCCATACACCGTTGCTTGGATTCGTTTCCCCACCAAGCGCATCGCAGTCGTCTACCGTCATCTGAGCCGAAGTGTATGGTCTCAAAGGCGGCACGTTGCACAGCAGACGATCATTTTACACAGTGAGGTCGTCAATCGAAGCTGTTGTAAGTAAGTCATATTGTTGCATAGAATTATCGAGTCTCATGATCCCACAGCGACCTACATACTGTCCACCCATCAGAACGACATGGCTAGTGACCCCAAGCTCGTTTGGAAAACCTCAGCGCCAGAGCTACTGGAGATGAGCTCTCCCTCCACGCCACGTCTTCGTCGATCTCCCGCTTTTCCACAAGAGATTTGCGAGCTAGTCATCAATGCTTGTGCCTCGTTCAGTAACGCAGAAGGGGACGTAGCAGATGCATATTCGACCCTACTGGCCTGTGCTCTCACCTGTAGGGCATGGTAGGGCATGGTCGGCGCGGGCGCGTCGTTGGCTCTTCTATCACATCAAGATCACCTCTTCGGTCCAGTTCTCCAAAATTTTTCATGTCATCGCAGAGAATTCTTCTTATGGCGACATTGTCCGCCGACTATCCATCGCTATTAATCTCGAAGCACCAGGCCCTTTCCTTTCCGCGGGAATAGCGATAATCAGGCTCACGAACAGGCTGAAGAACCTAGAAAACATGAACATCATATACACGGCCGTTCGTCCACCCGACGTCTTTTTCGCTTGCCTCCGCCGATACGACGTTTTGACTGTACTGTCTATCTCAGGATACGCATTCAAGAGCACCAAGCACCTCGTGAGATGTATCACATCTTTTCCCGTCCTGAGCATTCTGAAGGTCATTCAGGACGATTATGACCCCCCTTGTTCTTCTCGGTTTCCTCTCCCACTGCTCAACGCCGACATCCCCAAACTTACTACCATCCAATTCGAGGTTACACAAACAGAGGGTGGTCCACATCCCTCCAGCACCTCGACTATCTCCCATTTGATAGATTGGCTCTGTCGTTCCCCTGTTCGCCAGCACTTGCAGAAGCTATGGATTGTCTTAGGGGTTGCAGCGGATACCGACGACTACGAGACCGTCCGGTGCATCAACAAATTGCTGACAGGCTGTGGGGAGTCACTACAAGAGCTCGTCATAACAATCCGAATGTCTCCAGAAGTCAAGGAGCCTGAGCGTCTGATTAGTGGTCTAGGTCAGTATTATCTTGTCCTCGTCACATCTAGTTTATCTCAAAATTTTTGCGCGCATGGCAGAAGGTCTGACGTTACAAAATAACACCAGGCTTAGACATTTGAGTTTGTTGCGTCTACCCAGGCAGACTCCCCTCCTCCCTGCCTTGATCTCAGAGTCAAGCCTCGCTTTAGCTCACCTCGAGACGGTCACCCTCTCCTTCCACCCAACAGACTACAGCAGATTCCGACATGTAGACCTCGCGCTTACAGCTGAGAGCAGATTCCCTTCTCTCCGGGGGTTCGTTATCGATGACGCCAACGGAACCGCGGTTGGAAGACAGCAACATGCACTACGGTCAAACCTTCCGATGTTGGATGCCCGCGGACTCGTCCGTCTTACAGAAGTAGATGAGGACCGCCTGTAAGTCTTAGATCCTTGAAGCTTGATATATGTTATCTGCACTCAATCCCACTTCTAGCCGCTTACGTTGGAATTTGCTATGAGAGTTGCAAGATGCGGGGTCCTGCTACTTCCCCCTTCGAGGCCAGGAGGAGAGGAAAATGCAACTCAGTAAGATTCTCCATAGTCAGACCAAGAGTATCGGCTAGGCTGACACCAAAGCCCTCTCGAGATCTGAACGCGGGAGGGTCGCCGCGCTCACGGGCTTGAAATGAGACTAGAGATGCATGAGTATTTACCATTCGTCCAATCAAAGCTGTCGCGGATAGACGTCTGAGATTGATACCATGCACTGTAGTTGAACGTGGAGGCATCAACATGCCAGACGAACGTTGTAACACGTCGCGCACGTGAAGCGCAAAGTCGAAGATTGACTCCCGTGTTCGCGGTGTGGCGCATGAAGCTGCCGTACCTCAGGCTTCATTCTAACAACGTTAGAAAGATGATTAGACCTATAGAGAAAGAAATCATCAACAAGAAACTGCATTGAAGTGAGAGCTCAAGATTTCAAACGAAGGACGACATCGGATGAACCAAAAGGAAAGAACACAAGAAGTGAAGACTTGAAGTAGAGAGCATGCATAAAAGGGAGGGATAAGTACCAGGACAGCTTTCGGATTCAAGAGACAGAGAGACCGACGTATGTAGTGGGGAAAACGGGAGGGGTAAAGATTGACTTGAGGAGTGCGTAGGGTATAATATCTGATGGGCGAGTAAATAACGTTGGAGTGGTATGTGGATGGAGAGGCGAGGGGGTAAAGAGACATTTGAAAGGGGATAAACAGGTCAAAACGAATTGGGTTGTCCGGTAATCTTGTTGTGTTGGGTGTATGGTTTATTCTCTGTACGAGGATCAGTAATTGTTGAGAAGTACAGCGACTGAACACGTACTATCTTCTATGCTTCCTCATCCATCAACTTTCAGTCCTCATCGATGTCCGGGATCTCGTCAATATCAACATGGAGGGACTTCGCAGGGGCAGGAGTAGTCTCCGTAACGAGTTGAGACGAAATCAGAGGCTTGGCTTCCAACATGTTGATGATATCGTGCAGGTCATCTTGAGGTTCAGCAGCGAAAACGTCCGGCGCGTGGCTAGTGGTCGCGGGATCGACGGACTCGAGTTCCTCGACTTCTGCCTCTACATCGGCTTCCTCGACCGCAGCAACATCTTCAGCAGAGGCCTCCGGAGTCGTCTCCTCGTGTGTAACGGCAGCCTCGTCCTCTTCGTGCTCGTGCTCCTCTGGCTCATCATGGACCACCGCCTTCTCCAGAATTTCGAGCTCCTCAGGCTCCTGCGTAGCTGGGACGGTTTCAACGAGTGTAGCGCTTGTGGTGGCAGATCCTTCCCGCTCTCTCTCCACCACAACTTCCTGCGATTCCTCCACCTCCGATTGCTCGCTCTCGATTTCCGGATGATGCTCTTCTGGCTCTGAGATTACTTGCTCTTCAGAACTACCCTCCACCTTCGGCGTATCAGCAGCTTTCTTCACACCCCTTGTAGCAGCAGTCTTTGGCTTCGCGGTCCCTCTCGTAGCAGCCTTGACAGGTGCACCTCCTCGAGTCGTCGTCTTTGAAGCGTTCCCTTTAGGAGGAGTGTTCAGTGTTGCCGTCCTGGCTTTGGAGATACTGGATGCTGTTGGCTTGCTGAGCCTCTCCACAACAGCGTTAGGATCGAGACTCGGGCGTCGCGCAGGCGTCGGTACGGGTGACGGCGCGTTGCGAGCTCGAGCAAGCGAGGCTGCAGTGGGTGCAAACAAGCCAGAGGATGGCGTCTTTGGTGCGGATGCGGGGGTCTTGGGGCGTGTCAAGGAGGGCGTCTTAGAACGTGCTGGTGTGACTGGTGTCTTTGGGGTCATAGGGGGGCGATGAGAGGCACTTGAGGAGGGGCGGGGTCGTGTAGCCGCGGCTGCGGCCCGCGCACTGGCACTGGGAGACGGCTTCGCTTGACTAGGTGGCGTGGATGCGGACGATGACACGGCGCCATGGAAAGATGTTGGTGGAGACTTCGCTGGTGTACGCGTAGCCTTCGCAGTGGGTTTGGCTGCAGCTGTAGCCTTGGGCTTGGACGGTGTGCCAGGTTGACTGCGCGGTACTTGCGATATTGTCGGCTTTGGTACGGGAACTGGTACAGGTGCTGGCGCTGTTTCTGGCTGCGGTACTTTCTCCGGTTCTGCTGGCTTAGACTCGACCACCTTCTTCACTGCTGGCGTACTTTCTGGGACAATCGGTTCTGGCGCTGCCGCAGGAGGAGATGCCGTCACGACGGATGGTCTCGGTATCTCTGGCACATCGCTGGCAACAGTAGCCTTGCTCGGCGGCGGCCATTGCCTCTTCTCCTCTTTCTCAGAATCTCCGGTACTGTGCGACGCGACGCTCGATGTTCGTGGTATGAGTGGTCCAGAAGGTAGTAGAGGCGGTGGCGGGGTGCCAGTCAGCGACTGGCGTTTCGTCTGCTGCTCAAAGCGACCGATTAAGTTGGCAACGCTCTGGCGCGGTCGTTCGTCAGGGAGAGGCCTGAGGTAATATCGAGGATCAGATGATGTACCGAGATCGTAGTCGAATGACTGAATGGGAGGCGTCGGCTTACATGGCGGTCTATGTGGAATGAATGGCGTGGAGCGTGTTCGTGGGTGTTGCGCGGAAAAGCCGACTCTCGCCCGCGAGAGTGTGGTGAACGTTGCTGAAGACGTGAAGCTTTTCCTGCAAGTGAGAGAGATGATGAGGGAGGGATCAAGAGATGGATTGTTGCGATGGATGTAATAGCAGCAGCGGGAGCGCTCGTCCTCTTCGAACGCGTTATGACAGCGACTACAACAGCGAATAGATAAGGTTACTATGTCCGCGTCTATCCGCCTAACAACCGGTAACAACGACGTTTAAACTCGCCTATATAGTCTGTTTCTTACTGCGCCTGATCCATCTGAAATCCGTCGCACGCCCACAACGACACGCAGAGAAGGAGAGTATCATGTGTGAATATGAGCGATATGGTACGCTCCAAAAGATCTGTATGACTGCTATACACATTCCACCACGCGTGGTATCTATGGCCCGCCCCAACGCGGATATCAATGCAAATGTCCTACAATCCACTTTGCTGCAACAACCTCGTGAATCTCTCTCCGGTGTTCGAATCCTGAACCTCCCTCGGCTCGCGTTCCAAGCTCAGCCTCCACCATTGATCATCATAGTCCACGCCTTCGACGTACTTGTCCAAAGAGGCCTCGAGGAAACCCAGGATTTGCGCGACGCTCTGGAAGTTGTATGACCGCGACTGCCACTTCTTGATGTCACGGATGACTCCAGCAGCTTTCTGTCGCTTTCTGAAGTTGATCATCTGGCCTTTGCTGAGGTTGTCTTTCGCGCCATCGTTGATGAAGGTGAGGGTGGACAGGTATCGTCCTACACCATATGCTATCAGCATGGAGGTCACAGAAATGCCAGCAGATGCGTACCGAAGAATGGTATGCACGGCGGCGTAATATTCTCCAGAGCAGTCCAGTAGTTGTTGAAGTTCTTCTGCGGATCCATCATGTTCTCACATGCAGAGAACAATGTCAAAGTTCGCTGAGAGACTTGATCCCAAGACCGTGTAAGTCGTCTAATTTCCGACTTATTCAGAGCTGACACAATGGCAAACATGGAGGAGAAGTTCTGTAGAACACGCAAGCGCTACGGAGAGAGAGAGTTAAAGTCAGAAGTAGATATACCACAGGGGACATCTACTCACGTCCGCAACGTTGATGAAGTGCTTGATCACTTGCCCTCGCTTCCTTGTATCCGGCCTGCTCAGGATAGACTCAACGACCCAGTTGATCAGCTATCGCGGCAATGAGATCCAGTGAGTACGCATATCACCAGACTTGTCATTCTGAACTGACCTTGGTGTTGAGGCGAATCACAGCAGCAATGCTATCCTTGCTCTTATCAGACGTCGGTTCCCGCACCCGCTGCAGACACTCCGCCAAGCGGACCTTCTTGTACAACGCCGACTCCATGAGTGTAAGCTGTCTCGCCATCTCGAGTGGATCGACGTCGATGACTTTCAACTCCCTCGACTTCGGGACGATCGGCGACGGCGGGGCGACCATCGGTGCATGTGAGGTTTTGACTTTCGCTTTTGAGCCGCGTTCCTGAACATTTTTGGTCAGATCGTCAGTGTTACTCAGAGATCCGTGTAGACTCTTGGGGACTCACCAAACGTTCTATGAGAGGAAGGATCTGCTTGGCTGCCTTGGACTGGAAAACCTCACGGGTGGTGATGAAGTGCTTGATCGTGTCCAGGATATGCATATCGCTCTGCTCTAGAATATCCTCGTCAACGACCATCGACTTCAAAGTATTGAGCACCCTGTAATGGCAGTCAGTATGTTGGAGTCAGTGATAGAAATGACAACGTACCGAGTTCTGATGACATGTTGCTTCAGCGTCGTCCACTCTTTGAGCTCATCGGCGCTCAGTCCGTCAGGTGCTGGGATCCAATAACGTTCAATGAGCATTTCGAAGAGCTCGTTGACGGTCATAAATGATTTGAAGGTCAGCAGAAAATCTTTATTGAACGCAGGATCTACACCAGAAGAGCTCAGAACACCGTCAATTCAGGAAGCGAGGGGGAAAACCTTACCTCCATGATCATGCGCCGTGAGCCGTTCCACCAAAGCAGTCCGGGTCCCCGCAGTGACTTCGCCATTGGGCTCAATTCGGATCTCCGACTGCACATAGGTAGGTCTGAGATACCATGGCTTGGCATCCGTGTTCATGCTGTCGATATAATGGCGTGGAGCATCGCGTCCGAGGATCTGGAAGAGCTTGGTGGCACGCTGCGGTGACTTCGTCACAGAATCTAGAACGTCGGTGAGCCATCAGAATGACGAACTAGATCAAAGAACCTACTCTCAGGGCTTTGTAACGTCGGAGAGCTCTCTGCTGAGATATCCGAGTCGATGGTCGCCGAGCTCGGTGTATGAAGATGGCGGCGGGATACTTGATTGGGTGGTGTAACAGGCCGTAGGGGACTGGAAGAAGTCGATCTTTCTTCACCGTTCGTTGGTAACGAGCTTGAGGATGACCACGTAGGTACTTGCAACGTAGAGCTTGTACCACTATTAGAAGGTGTGTGCCTCGGACTACCGACACCGAAGGTATTGATATTGATCGGTGGCCGCGTCTTAAACATAGCCATTTCAAAGTCGATGATGTCTTCAGGCCCGTCTTCGTCCTTCTGCGGTCGTTCGATACTGCTGTCAGGGTCGGTGGGAAGAGTGCCGTCCCCACTGAAGGCTAAAGAGGACGATCGCGTGAACGCTGCTGCTTCCGGGATGGCCAGAAGCCCTGCAGCGCCGGAATAGTCATCGCTGATAGCCACAAGAGACTTGAGCGTAGAGATCGTGAGGCTCAGATTGGCCATAATGGCTGTGACCAGGGCACCCATCGGGTCGCTGCGTGACGAGCTGCTACCCAGTGCTTCCAATGAACCAGACGATTGGACGGTGGTGAGAAAGACCGCGCTGTCATCGTAGAGAGCTTGCATGGCTGCTTCCAGGGTCCGAATGAGGTGTCTACGTTCCGCCACTTCACCTCTCTGGGCCACCTTTGGATGGACGTCATGTCGAGTCACGTCTAGGCGACCAAGAAATTGCAGTAATCTTGCAAGCTTGCTGGAGATACTCTGGCCCTCCGATTGAAGACGACCTGGAGAAAGCCTTGAGCAAATATCACTCGACGAGAGCCCTATGTTGAACATACCAGACTTCCTATGTGCACTACTGGAAGAAGTCACCAAACCTAGCAGCTTGCGTTCAATGGGCCCCACGAGAGCGACTAATTCTGAGACGACACTCGCATCCAAGTCTCGCAACACCGCGTTATGACCAGAGGTTTGACCTTGACTGTTTTGACTTTGCGTGTAACCCAAACCCTTCCAACTTCCAGCGGAACCAGCACCAGGAGACTCGACCCCTCCTTCTGGCATCAGAAAGCTTCCCCGGTACGACTTGATACATGAGTGGGACCCATTTCCTGAAGCAGATCTGTAGCCTTCCTGCTGGGCACGCTGGACTTCTTTGATAAATTCCCGAGTAGCCGCCTCGAGATCAGGAAGAGTGGTCAGGAGACGGCTATCGTCGATGGTGAGAGCGGGATCATGCTGAAGGGCGATAGTTGTGGTGACGAGGCTCGATAAGGTACCAATTACACCCCAGTAAGAAGCGCGAACGCGTCCGGCCACATAGCGGGGGAGACACGCCTGCCGGACCTGGTCGGGAATTGTGTCGTACCAGCCGTCCTCGATGGGCATGGCTGTCACGTACAGCAGCACCTTGACGGCCTCGACGATAGCGGTGACTCGTTCGTTTACCTTCCCATACCTCAGTTGACCAGTTGGGCCTACTGAGTGTATGTACTCGGAGAGGACGTTTATAGACTTGCGGATCCGTGCGAATAAAGCCATAGGTGACTCCTGCTGTGAAGATGAGACTGATCCCTGCAGGAACGTCGGCGCATCCTCTGATTGTGTTGGCGAAATTGGATCGAAACTTGTCGTGGAGAGCACCGGCAATTGCCTGGTAGGACGCGTCTGAGTATGCCCGAGGTTCGCGGCCTGTCTGCTAAGACCTGCAGAGGAAGCGGATCGTTTGCGGCTTGCGGTCCTACTCCCTTCTGGAGAAGGCAGGCCCTCGCTCAGCAGTTCTACAGAGCTTGTGCTGCGGTGACGAGGTTGTGGGGGTGATCCTGAGAGCATTGAAAACTGGCTCATCGGTGTGTTGAGACCACTTAAGCTTCCGCTTGAAAGTGATGGCGTTGCCGGGGACATCGAAGGATGACGTTGCGTTGGCGTGTACGGAGGCGGAGCGTCGGCGTCTGTGTAATCCCATGATACCTGCCGTTGACGGTCAACTGGACTCATGAAGCGATGGGAGGAGCTGCCAGTGCTCCCTGGTGACGCCCACATCTCCGGTGACCGGGATCCAGCATCTTCAGGAATCGCATCCAGAGCGCGAAGGATACCCGCAGAGAAATCTGTCGGAGCGGAGGTCTGAACGGGACTGGTGTACGGAGGGGAGCAGCTGGTGGGTATCTCCTCTTCGGCAGGGTGGAGGGCAAGACGCTGCAGGTGCGCACGATTGGTATTGTGGCGGTAGTATGTCTTGTATAAAACATTAGCTCAAGTGCTGGTGAAGCTAGCGGGCTAGACACTCACCTGGCCATCCTGCGCTACCTCCGGCACCCATGATCCATCGAGAAACGGAGTTATGCCACCATTCGCACCGCTCACAACGTGGTCGTTGAGGCGCTGACTTTGAGCAGGATAGATGTCCGCGTCGCCATCTATCCAATCGCCAATAGATGTATCAAGCTGCAGAGGAGAGAGAGGACGACTGTGCATCATGTCATGCGAGATGGTGGTCGTCGACCAGGAGGTGGTATAAAAGCGCAGAGGTTGGTGGGAGTACAGCGTTGGGTTCGTGATACCGAAGCTATCCCAAATCAGAAGGCCTGTCTATACCGTCCGAGCCCATGAAATACAGCTAAACGAACGGGCTGTTCTGGATCTGTAGGCTGTCATGTCACGTCGAATACATGATGAGCATGCCCTCGCGAGACAAGGTGGATCGAGGAACAAGGCGGAATAACCGCTGCTTGCACATGAATGAAATAACCTTGCAAGCAGTGAGTATCATTGAGGGAGAATCATGACAGCATAGGAGCGCTATCTGTGATACGGAAAGAGAGAGCAGGTCAGAGATAGGCGATACGGATTCAGACAGGCATGTGCCACAAGGGAATTCTCACTGTCAAAATGCAATCTCACCCTTACATGAGCTGTGCACGGTAGTCCACATGCCGCATATCAACGTCATGTTTTTTCCATTCTCGACGACAACCCATCGTACAGTTGCGCTGCGACGTTGTTGTGGGGTCAACGAGCGGACTGGTTCGCCGTGATTGAGCGCGTCGACGTGAAGCTTGAACGAAGGCCGGCATATGCAAGAACCTTGTCGAGAAAGATTACGACCCTTGAGCTGTAATTGCAAACACGGGAGGGTGCACCTGAGATGCGTAAAAATGAGCAGGAGAAGCAAAAAAACGGTGAAAGCTTGGTCAAAGTACAGAAAGAGTCCCGCCAGTTGCTGTGGCAGGGTCAGTACGTATGCGATATAAGCGCCGTATTGCCGCACGCGATATCTCAGGGCAGCACTACGACTCAGTCTTTGCTGCCGTACTACTACACTGCTGTACCCAAACTATACCGGTTCTCCCCATCTCTGGCCTTCACTTCACGCATTCGTACCTCTCATCAACCTGCGCCTCTCCGACTATGGAGAGACACCGATGCGGCCTTGTTGTCAGCGTTTCATGACCTAGAATGGTCATGGTTGTTCACCGCAACGCGACAGCTTCCTCACTTGACACACGACTAGTCCTTGTACTTCGATACAACAACAACAGGTCGCTCGTGAAGCCATGGCTGTATATTTTGCTCTAGCTCGGAGTGCATTGCCAGCCATCTCCAAGGCTCTCCTGTCGGCGCGTTTCATCGTCTTTCTGCAATGGGGTTTTCCAAACGTCAGCTCTGGCCGTCACTGCTCAACAAAACTTGTCATTTCACCAAGCTTCCAACCGACGTACTCATTGACAATGTCTGTATGCACCTGGACGCGGAGGACGTCATCCGTCTTCGAATGGTGAGCCCAAACGCGTCATCCTCTACTCTCGCGTTCTCACCCATTGTCTTTAGGTCAACAAATTCTTCTTGGTCCTCACAGAACATCCAAGCATATGGAAACGTCTTTTGAGGCGCACCACATTTCCACTACCACCGCTTCCTCCCACATCGCGATATGCCATGGAGAAACTGACAGGACTGGAGGCCGAACGTTTGGTCACTCGCGCCATATCTCTGGACAAAATTTGGAGGGAAGAAGAGCCAACACATGTAGACCACTGGCGAGTCAATACGCAATACTTCATCAATTCCATGGTGCTGCTCCCAGGCGGACGTTACCTTGTCGCGTCAGCCAAAGACAACACGCACGACGGATATCTGATCGTCGTGTACGTCCTTGACCACCACTACCGCGCTGTTCCGCTTGCAGTTCTACCCACCAAGAAAGTGAAGGCCTATCAACTTGTCGCCCGGTATGTCAGCGTGGACAGACCCGGAGGTAGCGAGGGCAGTAAGGTGACCGGTATTGCGATTTCATACGTGATCACAAGGCCAAGACATCGTGCGGATTACAGGAAGTGAGTCCCTGGTTTTGAATTTCATACCAGTCATTGATTTCCAATCAGGATGCAGCATGAGTACAGCGCTGGTTATGATATGGACATCGACGTAGAGCTCGTGCACGAATGTTTCTGCGTACACATCAGCTTGGACGACCTCGAGGTTCTCGGAGCGAATAAACTGGAGCCCGGGTCGAGGAAGTACATCAAACTCGCTGGACGCAAGGAGTCGCCATTTTGCGAGCTAGTTCACCTGCGTTCTCGCAGTCCTTTTGGCACCATCACCCTCAGCGAAGTTTACGGCATTCCATACCTTGCTGTCGTGAAGCCGGGGAACAAGATCGTGTTCCAGCAGCTCGTACCCAACACGGGGACTGCCATGTTGATCTGCAACCCCTTCGTTCCCAATAGGGAGCACAAGGTACGCAACTACCTACCAAGTCGGCACGTACGCTGAAACTCCGCTTCCAGATACAATGCATCAGGATTCTACCAGAACAGCATCAAGTCCTCGTCGTGCGCAGGATTGAGGTAGAACCAGGCCAGGACGGCAGAGCAGTCACCTCCATTGAGCTCCACGACATCCCCCTCAACCTCACGGATGAGCCCATCGAGGTCAGCAGTACTGCAGATATGGACAACGTCTTGGGGAACGACCTCCACGACCTACTGGACGTCCAGATACCCGAGTTTGACATCCCGCTCTGGGATGATCGTTCTTTCCGCGGGGAAATGGACCCAATGATGTATCGGGACAGACAGCTCACGATATACGCACGCACCGTCAACCCTCACGGTGTCCTTCGTATGTCGATCAAGCCCGAGAAGGTCGAACGGCCCAGTACCGACCCCATCGCCAAACGACTCCCTTACATTACGCACTACAAACTGCCGAACCTAGCGAAAGTCCGCACCCTCGAAGCAGTAGAAGGCGAGGTGTTTGGCATCCTTGCTGGAGCATACCGCTCCGTCGTGTTCACGACCTCCTTGTTTGACATCTGTTTATGCCCTCAGTTGCGATGGGTCTATCGGTACTCCGACGACGAAGAGCATCCGGCTCCGGAGCAGATGCAGCATGCGAAGAAGACGTATCCGGAGGGCTTGTCGACGCTGAGAGCGTTGCTGCCGGGAAGTGGCGGTGCCAGAATCGCGGCGATGGCTTGGGACGAGACAACAGGGAGGTTGCTCAATATCGCTGAGGGATCGAAGGAGTTGCATGTGATGGATTTCGCGAGGGCGCCGAGGACGGGTGAGTTCTCCTTCATATTTACCCACATGCATCGTCGCTGACTGTGTGCCCCATCTCGGTCCAGACACGGAAGGCAGACGTTATCCTTTGTGTTTACCACTCGACCTCTCTTTAGCGGAGAACTACCCGGACAGCGACGATGACATAGAGTCCATCGACGCGCCACCCGACATCAACCGAATACAGCTCAGGTCTGAAGTAGTTCACCAGGCGACCTTCGGCAGTCCTGTCCAGAAAACAGAGGACTTGATTCATCAGTGGAGGCAGTCAATCGGGCCAGATGGTGATGATCCTGAAGAGGTTGCAATTGCAATCAAAGAGGAACCACTCGATGTGGTTCTGGACTAGATGACTCCCGAACTAATACCGTGTAATACTGTCCTGAGCTGTATACTCTACGGAGCAAACGTCCTCTCTATCCCGAATACCCAATGTCAAAAGGAGTGATTGTGTATGCAGTAAAGATAACGAGTGTCGTGAAGTATAGAATGAAAATACTGTATCGTCATCTCCCAAGCAGAGTCTCCCGATGTATCCTATGTAGATTGAATATCTCCTGCTTTCGAACACGCTTCTCGCTGGCAAGCTCGTTCTTGAGCCTCTCCGCCAGATCGCAGAGCTCGAGAGTTTGCAGAACGTCCGCAGCGACCGGCTCTTTCCTCGCGGCGTCTTGTCTCATCTCCTCCAAACTGTTCTTGATGCCCGCCATTTCCTCGTCCAGTAAACCTCTGCCGTGCTCAGCTTGCAGAAGCCGGGCACGCAGGTCATCCATCTCCGCCTTGAGCTGATCAAGCTCCACCATCAGCCTCGCCTCAATCAGATCCTCCTTCGCATCTTCTGTCGGCTGGGGCACCTTCTTGGAAGTAGATACTTCCTGTAAGATAGGTTTCACAGCATCCGACATCGTTGTTCGCTCAGTGACGGCGCCCACTTGTACCACAGTAACTTCCGCATCAACCCTCCAGATGCGTCGGATAATGCGGCGAGCACGTCCAGCTAACTTCCCCGCCTTACGAAACTTTGCCAGGGCAGAGCCTGTCGGAGCGGGAACCTCCATGACGTCGGCCTCCGTGGTGACGACTTCCTTCACCACCTCTACGACCCCGGCCACTTCGGCTTTGCCCCCTCCACCAGCACCGGAGTCTCCAGGTTCATCAACATGGGTCCGCGTGCCTGCGGTGCTGATCCGGGAAGGTACGAGTTGCAGCTGAAGATGACCGTTGTCGCCTTCCTCGTCTGTCGTGGACATGTTACTCCCCGAGCTCACGCTCATCTTGCGCCTCTGCGTCTTGCTGCCGATGGACAGCAACCCGAGAGAAGTCACTCCTGCGTGGGCGGCGGGTCGGGGTTCGCGCAATGAGAGGGGGGCGGCAAAATGAATGGAGGAGGTCGCTGAGAGCGTGGGAGAGGGGGGAGGCTGTTCCCATCCTGGTGGCCGCGGCGTGCATGCACCAGACGAGAGCAGCGATACGGGGGACGTTTCCTCAACGCCTTGGATTTGAACGGTGGGGACGGTTGTGATTATGAGTGTAGGAGGAGGGGGAAGTGATTCGCCGAGAATCTGCAAAGCGAGCGGAGATGAGCCATCGTGGATGGACTCCAACGATGCAGAGCGCAGGGAGGCTGATTCAGCGGTATAATAGTTCTCGGAGGCGAGACTGGAGGTAGAGTCTTGGTGTCCAGAGGTGAGAGAGATTCGCTTCAGAAGATGTTTGGAGATAAGAGACGGGCTGTCTATAAGACGTGTGGGAGAACAGGGTCACGTCGTCAGTTGCCATGATGATGCGGGGGATGTGGGCGCGACGTTGCGTACCTGAGGCATTACGGATTATGGGAGAGGTTTCCAAATCATTAGTGGGTATTATAGTGGACATCGCGAGTCGAGGTGAGTCGTCCTTCCTGTTATACAAAGGGAAGGTAAGAGAAAGGATATAGGACAAGAACAAGGTGGAGCTACTGACTTGCCCGGGGCCGAGTCCAAGTTATAGCCCCATCGGTACGGCAGCTTCCGGGTACTCTTGCACCAGAAAACTTTAAGTCAGTCCCTGCCTCTGTATCGTGCAGATAGTCTGAGGCATTGGTTGCGAGGTATGAATCATCAAAAAACGGCGTGTATGAGTTGGGATGCACCTAAGGTGATACAGAACTCGCCACGAACCCGTTAGGGTGCCAGAATTCGGTCATTGTGCTGTTCTTGATGGGAAGTCGGGAACGCGGTAGAAGACCAGACTTCGCACGTGATGTTCCCAGACCCCATTTGCTAGAGCGGCTGCGTTTGACGAGGAGGTAGAGCAGATGGCAAAACAATCACTGCATGGAAGCCAAAATATTGTTCCGTCAATACCCATA
>RWJN01000608.1:0-17496 GCA_004332605.1 Steccherinum ochraceum
ACTCGTCATCCAGCCGCGTCCCATTCCAGGTTTGATAGCGGCTTGCAGGGAAGAGACTAATGGCGCATTCGCTCTGGGTGCCCTTGAAGAGCTTCATGATGACAGGAGCCAAACAGGAGTAGGAGTGGAGTAGGCTGGTTTATTAATAACTCCTCCGGACTTTGAAAATCGTCGCAGGGCCGAGGGTTGCCGGATGCGAAGCCGATGGGTGCCGACGATGGGGAGACGAAGCAAAGAAGTACTATGCCCAGCCCGTAATACCATCATCACTACGAGACCTCCGAGAAGCGACCACCATGAAAAGTAGCAGATATAAAATGCGCACCCCGCGCTAACCAACACAAAAAGAAGGGTATGTACGAAACGAAGAAGCAAACAAGCACCGCTAACCACCCACAAAGAAGTACCCCACCCGCGCTCAATGGCTCGAAGGCTTCTCACTTATCTCGATGCTTCACGATCTTCACCCCCACCAACGCACTCCCCTTCTTCGTCCCCGCCAGCAGCTTCTTCGGCCCAGAACCCGAACCCGAAGACATCCCCGGTACCGGTACACTCGCTCCGTAGTCATTCTGCGCAGGGGGTTGAGAAGGTGAGAGTGGCAGGGAGGGTAACGGCGGTCCAGCTCTCGCTTTGCCCCTCCTGCTCGTGTTGTTCGATGACGGTGCCGGGAGCAGATGCGTGTGGTGTTCTGATAGGACGAGAGGTTTCGGAGGTAGAGACGGAGGTCGCGCCATCGCTGAGGACGAAGACGAGGACGATGCTACACCTCCCCCATTACTTGAGCTTGATGGTCCTGCTGCTGCTGACGCCTGCTCCATCTGCCGTAACTTGGCCTCCATCTTCGCGATCTTGTCTCCCGTGCTGTACGACAAACGACCATAATATAAGTTCAGGGTCTTCCAGATACGAAACAGAACAGCACGCACGCATTCGCCCGCCCATTCGCCGAACTCTTCAACAAACTCAACGTCGTCGGCTTGCCCATATCATTGTACACCCTCCGTCCGCGCGCACCCCCACCCCCAGCGAGGTCCGACATCGGTGCCTGGTGCGCGTAGGTGACGACGAGTTTGCGGCCGCGCAGGAGCTTGTCGTTTGCTGAGACCAACGCCCGGTCCGCGTCCTACAGGAGGAAGAAGAAGAGTAGTGAGAAACTCATCATGTATGTCATGGAACGGCGGTTGCAGCAGCGAGAGGTGAGATCCCCCGACCCGTCTAGAGAACCCGTGAACATAACAGTGCCGATGCAGATGCGGGCGCAGATGCAGCGACATGCGTAGGTTCGAGCAACAGTCCAGGTGCGTACGGGTGGCGGGGGGATGTTTTGTATGTTTCGGTATGGTAGCATGTAGATCCGCGCGTGCCAAAAAGTAAACAGAAAACATAGGTAAGAAACTCGCTGCATGCATGCAAAACCAAACAACGCGCCAAAGGCAAGAATTCCTCGGCAATACGGGGGGAGGGAGAAGGAGGGAAAGAGAAAAGCGAAAGGGACATACGGTAGGATCAGAGTACTCCACGAACGCGTATCCTCTCGGTTTGCCCTTCATCGGCCCGGCTTTGTGGAAGAGGAAATCCATCTTGGAGATCTTGCCGTACTTTTGGAAGACTTGCAGCAGCGTGTACCTACCACAACGCATGAGCAAATGATACCTGTGGCGCGGCAAACGCCACTCGACGTACTCGTCCACCGTAGAATGCAGATTCCCGACATACAGCCTGTCCTTCAACAGCTGTTTCGGCTGTGCGCTCTGTTGCGGCACCGAAACGCGTTCGGGGACCTCGACGGAGGGGAAGGAGAGATGGTCGTTTGCTGTAGTGGTGGTCACCGGAGGGGACCGAGCGCGAGGGGTGCTGCCGGAAGACGAACTTGAAGGCATCGCAGACTCGTCCATCATATCATAGAGTAAGTTGCCGGAGATGGGGGAGGCGGTGAGGGTAGGTATGAGTTTCAGCTGAGGAGGGAGGAGGGAGGGAGGAGGAGCAAGCTGTAAGATGCAACTTGCTCGCTGCTCTCCGAGTCCGCGCCGGCCGATTTCTCCGAGATTTAGCCGCTCATTCCTTCTAACCAGTCGGAGACTCAGAGTCACACAACTCCACACGCGCGGAGAGACATCCAGAATCTCTATGTAACAACAATCCATGTTGCCACTTGTATATTGAGTACGTGCGTGGGGAGGGGGGGATGGAGCTAGTGAAAACACTTGCGTGATGTGAAAACTACGGACTACTACAAGGGAGATAGCGGCGTGCAGCGAGGGGTATAGTGATGTGCTGTTGTTGTATGTTGACGATGGATGTGGGGAATGAGAATGAGAATGAAAAATGGTATGGTATGTACAAAATAGATGAAAAAATACATTGTGTGACGTGGAGATGTGGACGTGAAGAGGGAAGAGGAGAGTGGTATTCCGGTTTGACTTTGTGAGAACAACTGACTGGATAGAACAGGGGAAGAGACGGAGAGAGGAGGAACGAGACGGAGACAGAGCTAGCGGACACAGAGGAGAGACATAGCAGGAGGAGACGGAGACGGAGAGGAGACAGAAACAAGAAGAGTCATAGATGCGGGGTGGAGAAACACGAATGTCGATGAGATGAGGATGAGGATGAGTATAGATGCGGAGAGGAATCACGAATGAAGTCCGAACGAGATGCAGGGCCCAAATACCACTAGAAGCACAGGAAGAAGACCATCAGATACATGAACACCGAACGATCACGAAGCCTGAAGCGCAGAAACAAGTCACTCACCAGACTATCAAGCAGCCGCGACGATATTCCGATGCTTGGTGCGTATATGGCGGTTGAGCGCGTCCCCGCGGTTGAACGGCACCTGGCAGTACTGGCACGTCATCGAGTCGACCGCCGCCGCCTTCTTGCACGCCGTGTTGCGGTGCCGCCGCATGTCCGCCTCGCGCGTGAACGTCGCCGCGCAGTCGTCGCACGCAAACTTCTGCTTCTTCTGCGACGCGCCGCCGCCGCCGGACCGGCGTTTCTTCCGTTTCGTCCCCCCGGTTTTGGAGGCGAGCGATTTCGGGCTGAGGTTCGCGCCGTTGTGGTGGTGGTGGGAGTAGTCGTCTTCGTCTTCGTCGTCCTCGTCGTAGTCGTCCATCATGGCTGTGGTGTACGTGATGTGCTCTTCGTCTGACATGGACGAGATCGCCTCCGTGGCTATCAGAGCAGCTCGCCGCGGCGGTGTTGAGCCAGTGGGCATGCGAGCGGAGTAGTGCGCGTACACGCCATTCGGTACACGCGCGGGGGAGTGCAGACTGGGACCAGCGTGGGGCTGTGCGGGGCTTGACAGCCTCATCGATGCAAACGCGCCAGACGGCGTCGTCCCGCTCGCTATACGCACGTTCCGGCGAACGCTCTCACTGGGAGAAGGGTGCGTAGTGGATGGTAGGCTCTTGTTGCGCGGACGAGCAGGAGCAGCTGGTAGTGCGGAAGCTGAAGCTTTCCGCCAGTCTTCGGTGGTAGTTGGGAAAACCTTCGCTTTCCCTCCAGTTGGTCGACGTTGCGTGGATGGCATGGGGAAGGTGAAGTACCCCTCAGCCGCATGAATGACTGGCGATGGCGAGGGCTCAGTACGCTGAATAGCTGGTTTTGTTGAGTGGGTGGCAGCATCAGCTTCGTTGTCGGAACCGTCTTCAGAGAAGTCGTCTTTATGGTCAGAGCCCAGAGAAGAAGGGGATGTCATGTCCGGGTCGAAGGGACTGCCAGGAATGTCGCTTGTACCCACAGGCGACCCATCGAAGATAGTTTGAGGTGAGCAGCATGTCGACGGTGGACTCGAGACGGAGGAGATGGGGCTACCAGCAGGCATTTGGAGGAGGGAGATCACGGAGTCACGATCGAGGTCCACAAGCGGGAATTCCTAGATGCACAGACGCAGCGGAGGTTATACGACGAGAAAGTACAATAAGATTGATGGGGAAGCGCTTACGAGTTGAGTCGCCAATTGGTAGAATTCTGCGTCGATGGACGTATCATGAATGAAGGGGCCGAGAGGGTGTAGGTCCTTTGGTTTGGACGATGGCTTGGAGAGGTCGGTGAGATGGCTGAGGGTGTCGAGGCCGCCGAGCTGTGGCAGAGGGGATGGGTCGCGGGAAGCGACGGGCGGTAGCGAGCTTGAGCGTGAGGATGCAGAACGAAATGGGCCGTCTGATAGGGAGAATACAGAGCGAGGGACGGTACAGGGACATGTTGAAGAACTGTGTTGGATTTCGTGGTTGAGAATTTCGTACATGGACTGGAGGGTGCTGATCCATTCTGTCCACAGAATTAGAACGGCTGGGCTATTTGGTGCCCACTACACGGTGGATGATGAGGTTGGTTGATCGACGTGGAAAAGGCGGTCAAACAAGCTCACCACTATGGCTGCACCCTGGATGTCTGTTGGCGACTGGAAGAATGGTAGGAGGGGGAGGACGACACCGTTGGCCAGGGTGACGCGATCGCTGTCGGGGGAGCTGGGTAGACGCGTCGAGCAGGGTCAGATATAGCAAAGCAATCGATCGAGGACGGGACGCACCAGGAGGAGACGAGGGCATCGACGAAGATACTACGGACAGCCAAGGTGGCAGACCCGACGACGCGGCCACATATTTGGCCGTCGAAATAGCGAGCATGGTCGGGGACAGCGGGATCGGTGCGGATGAAGCCGTAGTCGTCGCGGAAGGAGAGCTGGTAGTGGGTGGCGGCGGCTTTGAGATGCTGGATGAGGGAGAAGTAGTAGGTGTCGTTCCCCCAGGACGACATGTTCGTAGTAGCAAAGGAGAGCGAGATTGGAGAAGGCATGGCTGAGGGTTATAAGTCGACAAACGCTCTCACTCGTCTCCTCCAATCGTCCTCCGTCCTCCCAGATCTGGCCGGCGTCTCCCCGGCGCTCCCCGCGGCCATGCGTGAGCCTCAAGGACTGCCTTTTCCGGAGCACTGGGGTCCGGGGAGGCCTTGCCCGGCCCCAGACGCCCGCCCCGTAGAACTTTCCGTACTGCGATATTTGGGGTCCCCTTCCTCCAGCCCATCCTGGCCAGATCTCCCTCCTCCTCCTTCATATTCTTCCCGGCGTTCCTCCGCGCGCGTCCCTCTCAGCCATCCATCTGCCCATCCCGTCGTCGTCGGTCCCAGTCGCGTCCCCTCCAACGCGTCGCCCGTCTTCTCGTGCGGATAATCGCACAGCATCCGCAGTATCGTCCTCCCATCGTCCTCGGGACGCGTGCAGCCACGGAACGTTGCAAACTGCAGGCTCAAATTCGAGTCACATACACTTCCAGCTGCATTCGGTTTCTTGCTTCGAGGATTCGCAACCACAGCCACGGGCAACGCCTTCTTCCCAGGCTGCCGTTGTCCCGGCTCAGAACGCCCATTTCGCGGCGGCCCCGGAGCCAGCGTTTCGTGCTTTTCGGCGATCGTCCCGGGAGGGCAGGCCGGGTACTCAACGCGGAAAAGCCTTGGATCTTCCAGTTCCAACTCTATGTCGTCGCACATACCACGGTCGAGTCGCCGAACCTCTGAAGACAACAAACTGCTTAGGCGACATTGCAGGAACACCAGCGTCCACTGAACGACTCCCAGCCTGCCTTATCGAGCTAAGGCCTAAGGCGCGGGTAAAGGGCTCTCGTTATCTGACATCAGGGTGCTTGTGGGAGCATGTTTTAATTGTCTGCACCATCTTGCCGTCGCCCAACTGATCTCACTCGCTGTGTTGCATATCACTCAGGTCACGTCAGTCGCCTCTCGAGCGGCTCGTCTGCGGAAAAGGGGGCAAACATCTACGGGATGAGCCCTTGCCACAGTTCTCACACAATAAACAGCGAAGCGCCACGCGGACAGGGCAGACGCGGACCCACAACGCCAAACAACTACCATATCGAACGCCATCAACCCCGGTTCTAGATCCTTCCCATCCTAGCCGGTCAGGTCACCCTCCCCCCCAATCCAATCGGCTGCTGGCGTGGCGTGCCTCCGGCTTGTATTTTTCCAGTATGGAAGGTCCGTCTTGCGTCTTTGCCCTAGCCACCCACCTGGACCACAAGCAGCACATTACGACATAATTCGCGACTTGGCCTTCTTCCGCGTTGGTCCTAGCCCCAGGCTGCTACATAAGTAGTAGCATATCGTGGCAAAATATGGCATTATGCATATGTGCCGAACCTTGTTGCGGCTACCGCGCCGCTTTTGTTCTCGCCTAGGGAGCGGGGAGGGAGGGTCGGGGTCGGCTAAGGACGCCACTCCTTTCACAATTTCTGGGACGCTCTGATGCGAATGCGCATGTGCATGTACTCTTTTTGAGCCACTCCGTCGTCGCCCGCCACTCGTTGGCGACGACGACGTGCTTTGTGTTTTCTGCCTATGCCACGTCACTGCGTCGGTGGGGGCCACCTGGCGTCGGGGTGCCTGCCATCCGCGTGTCTCTCGAAATCGTGAAATCGCTCAATTTCAGAGCCGACGACCCTCCGCATGGCCCCACCATCGCTGCTTACACCTCGAGGGAGCAATCGACTTCCACGCTCTATAGAGCCTGAGAACCTCCCAGACCCATCGATACCCTCGCCACACTGGACGCCTTCCCGGACTAATTCTAATTTATCGTATCGCTGATGGGAGGAGAGGGCCGATTTATTGTTAAGCGCAGGGACACTCGGTCTTTTCGATTTTCGAGTTTGGGTCACGGTGGCCGGTGGGTCTTCCGTGTTTTTGCGAGACGTAAGCTCTGGGGACTCGATCAGGTGGCTATTGTTTTCTCGTTAGTCGTAGACCTGGGTACTACCAAACGAAACGGGGGCGCCGCCGTCGTCGCGACGCGTCGCCACAGTCACATCTTTCCTTGTCGTCATCATCAACGGTGGGCGTCAAGTTTTAGCCGGCCCTCCAAAACTTGAAAAAGGATGTAGGCGGACGTCGGTGAGTTGAGCTAGCTCTGAACGCGCCGTTGTACTACTGAACTCTCGCTTTTGTTTTTTTCGGTTCTCAGAGAGCGAGCGTAAGACGGAGGAGAGAAGGGAGAGTTTGCGTTGCGTTGCGTTCAAAGCTCACATTGGAATTCAACAAGCCATTGTGTTCGGTCGCCACAAGCTGCCAGCGCAAGCGCATCCACGATAACCTCAAGGCAAGGAAATCACGCAAGAAAAAGAAGCTCCGCGACGCACCTCAATTCCCAACATACCGTGACAGCGGAGCGTATTCGTTTGTTTTGTTTTGGTGTTGGGAGAATCCTGCCAGCGCGCCGGGCGGCGGTACGGTTGTGGGTGCGTGCAGATCCCAGTTGCCATTTGATATCTGGAATCTGACTTCTGCGACGGCGGCTGATTTCGTATTTTCGTGCCTGCAGTACCCACATGTCTGGCTGAGGACTTCGTCGTGTTCCCGATAGGATGGGTGGGTGCTCTGCTGTACTATGTTATCGGGCTCAGGTTCTCGGGGCGACTTGGATCTTGCGTCCAACACTGGCTATCGTCGATATTGCCGCCGACTCAAAACCGAGGATATCTCAAGCCAGAGCCTCGTCTTCCTACAATGATGAAGACGTCGAGGACTTGATCCACGGCGTTACCAAAGAGCCTGACAGCTGATCACCGCACCGCACCGCAGGTGAGAGCTTCGTTCAGTCTTCCTTCTCACCACATGGCATGGCTGACCCCCAGTCCGATTTTAGTACACCCCAGCGTTACCACCTGTACTCGTATATGTCTCGGAGCCCCGCGCGGCGGCTCGTCTCTTCCCCGCTCAATTTACGACTTGAAGACCGACTAGCTGTCAATGTACTTGCCGCGGCACGCAAGTGGCACACTGGCACAAGTCAGTATTCCGGTACAGCTATCCCGGTATGTCCGCGACCCCACTGGCATCTCAGGGTTCCAAGGACACGGTCTACCCCGCGACGGCGAATGCGATGGCGGTGTGAACGAATATACACTTCCACTCGCGATCGATGGGTTTGTCCCGGCGCACAGGTTGCTACTATTGACAACTCCGTTGACAGGTCTCCCTTGTCCGCCGGTTCTCAAGAGCTTCTTCGTTCAATTGAAGCTTGTTCAAACGTCGGAGTTGCCATGGCTCTGCTCGTTCTTCGACACGTGGACATCCTTGTACCTCTTCCTATTTTCCCGTTTCTTCGTTCTCCCTCCTCCCATCTCTCCAACCATCTTCTTTATTCAGACTATACCTGTGCAACCACGAGCACCGCACCGCCAAACCCCTCGATTTGTACAATCTAATCAATTCCAAATTCCTTCCTTCCATCTACCCCCTACACGTTGCGAACAAACCGATCCCGATCTCTTCATCGAGGTGTGGGCGTGCACGGGTCAATGTCACACAGCCTGGGCGCTGACCCCGATATACCCCAACATATCTGTACATCTGGCATCATGATCATTGCAAGCAACCTTGCAGGATCAACGAACACCCCCCTCCCGTACCTGGGCGTAACGGTTCCATATCTTCTCTCCTTCGTCTTCCCGCTACTTCTCCTTGACGTCGTGGCAGTACTGAGCCACTCGTTCACATGCATGTCCATACTTACCACTCGCCGTGTCGTGTTGCTGATTACCCTCCATAGGTTCTTGACTCACCCGCGACACGCACACAACCACAATCAACTCTGATCTAGGAGGCCAGCACAGCACGGGCGTGCGAGCCTCGTGGAACAGACGTTTCCAGCTACTTCCATCCGGACATTCCTATGATGCATCTGCATCTTCACCACCCCCATCCTAATTCAACTTTCACGTCCAAGTACGGCCGCGGACCGGTTCGGAGAGGGCGCCTGACACGGCCGGCCTTCCTTTGATCGATTGACAATGTCGAAGACAAAGACAACACATCGGCCGGCAGGCTCCAGGATCTCTATCTAGTATCAAGCTTCAAGTTTGGCAATGTTGCGAAAAGAAGGTTCGCGGAATCAAATATGTGTAGATGAACTGACTGAGCTCGCCCTCGGAGTGTTCCTGGGTCTTTGCGCAGCGCTAACTTGGATGTTCATCATCACAGACCCCCTCGGAGGACACGAAGATACGGCTCTTCGAAGGCGCGCACTGTGCATGAACGTACGGAACGCAACGTGCGTTCATGGGTTCGTTTTGATACATGCTGAAAACTCGGGGGTAGCATAACGATTCGAGCTCGATAGACCATGTTGTAGACGCAAGATGAGGCCTGCGGCTCGAACGATTCCGTGTAGATTGGGGTCCGGCACGAAATGAGATCGTCACTCGAACAACGTTACTTTGTTGGGTCGAGATTACTTGTTCATGGCGCTTCCAGCGGTGATCAGAACAGAACAATCGTACCACAAGGAGCGCCGTGGTCTATGAATGATGTACATACTCGCTTGGAGAGTGAGGGGGATGAGGTGGAGGTATCGACCTTACTAGTAGTCGGTAATCGCTCGACCAGCGGTGGTACGGGGCAACCGATGCACGACGGTGAACATCTTAGAAGCCTGCATGGCGCGGTGGATTGAAGGAGACCGGATTGGCACGCGCGCAGTCAAGCGTGAGGGACAGAAGGATGATAGGCAATATATGCAGACAAAGTAAGACCTTCCAGTGATGGATTCGCCTACGCACCAGCGCTCCGATGGGTGGGATATGCCGTACGAAAACCTGCTATGATGGCTGCTCGTGAGTGTTGAGCTAGCATCGTCGACGTTCCAATAACCCAGGAGAAGACAGTTCTGGATTGCGGACCGTCCGAACACCACGCAGAGCCCACCAATCACGAGCAAAAACCACCGAAGCCCTTGTACCCACAGTGAACGCCCGAGGTCCCCACATTGATCACTTTGGGCGGCTCCTTCGCAACTTCTTCGTTTACATACGCCACAGCTATGCCATCAGCAACTTGCTTCGACCCTCGGAGGTCCGGCCAGCAGTTTGCATGCGAGAAACGCTGGGAAGACGAGCTGCCAGGTTGCGTGATGGATGGACCACGGAAGTGGGATGGCGAGGGACGAGAAGACAACGGAGCGATGATGGGTCACCGGGATATGAACGATTCGAATTCCTGTACTTCGCAGTAAGCAGAATGCGACATCCCATTGCACTGTACGTACCAGCGGTATCAACTGATCTGCCAGATCATCAACCCAGTGCTCGTGCCATTCAAATGCAAACGACGCTCATTTTGATTGACCTCCGAGAAGACGAACCCAGGTGCAACGGAACACGCGTATACTAGAGAACGGTGTGAGATTGGCGTTCCTAGAGATGGAAATGTGGAAGCATACCATTCGCAATGTGCCTTGAGGTTTCGATGGTTCCAGAGGCTCACCTCATCGACTGACACTTTGAATGCGTGAAACACGCAAAATTACAGCATAGTTTGTCCGGTAGTCCAGTCGCTTTGTGTGTTGGGCAAAAGATAGCAGAAGGTTGTTTCCAAGTGGAAAACAAGAAAGTTGGTCGACCCCAACCAACACGACGCTGTCAGAAGCCTGACCGAAGCGAGGGCGCCTCAAAAACATTCGCGGGAAGGACAGACGCCCACCTCGGATAATCCCGACCGTTTGTTTCCAAAACATAACTTGCGCTTCAAGACCTCAACACGAACCTTCATCTTCTGGACTCCTCTTGCTCAAAGATCACTAGCCTCCGTCGACTTGCGTTCTGTTATTGTTTTCCCCTATGTTTCTGCGCCACACGGAACTTGGTCTGATAGCCTCAGTGACGACCTTTCTAGGAATCTCTGGTACTGTGAGGCGTAGATGTTCTGCAAGGGAGGCTCACAAGTTGCCATGGTTACTGCAAGACATGCGGTGGTTCTCTTTTGTTTCGACGCAACACCCACTGCAATGATCTCACCTTTCGCCTTTTCGCAACTTTCCCCTATACCTCGTACCTGGTCTGATTCTCGCTCCTATTGTTTGCTACTGGGATGGACGCTGTCGGCTCATCTCCGGAAATTGATCCACCTTTCCGAGTCGATGATGTTGCCCCTCGCACCCCAACACATGCCTTGAGCGAAATGCTCCCAGTTTTACGTGTTCGGCATTCACATTTCCTTCGAGCGCATCTGGAGGGCCAGCTTCTGTTCGCCTCGGCGACAATCGAACTTGCGGGGACTCCGGGGCGTCTGCGGAGGGTGGGCGTGGCATCGTCTATCAAGCACATGCTGCAAGTTCTAGCTCTTGGTGTGGGCGTGCTGGTCAGGCGGACCGCTCTTCGTGACATGGGTGTGATACTGCGGTCTTTGCGGACGGAGCTGTTTGCACTGCGCAGTCTGCGCTTGGAGCTTGCGTCGGTCTGACTCGTCGTCCATCGCAGCGGCAGTGGGTCGACTTATCAGAGTCAGAGTCTACACACATCCGCACCTCGTCTCTACTGCAACCTCTCTCTCTCTCTTTCTCAAACCACCATGTCGCTTTCAGCCCAAAACATTGCTTTGCATCCCATATCATGGCGGAGACCCATTATCACTCATATTTGGGAGGACTACTCTACCTACTCCGTTGAGGCCATAACCGCGAGCTCTGCAGGAGTCTATGACTTCTCAGAAAACGATTGCATGTATTTCGCCGTCATCAAGTTATTCGAAGAGGTCCCAGCTGCAGACCAGGCAGAAGGAGTCGACCCCTACTCTTCTGCATCCGAGGATGACACAGAGTCTTGGGGACCGAACTCCCGACTTTCTCACTTCGTCCGCGGTGCTCCCTCAGGGAACACACAGAAAACAATCACACGGGAGTCGTCCATTGGCGTCATATACCTCACTTCGAGCCAGCTGACGGGCTGCGTCAATCTCGGCTGCTACCTCATCCCCGAACGACGAGGCGCAGGCTACGGACGTCTTGCTGTACAACTCGTCATGGGATGGGCTTTCGAAGAGCTTGGCTGCCATCGGGTGCAGGTGCGCCTCGCAGATGGGATTATAGCCCGACGAAATAGAGCCGTCAGTACTCTGCTTTCCCTGGGCTTCTTTGGCGAAGGAGTCTCCCGCCGCTCTCTGTTCTGTCCCTCCGCTACGAAGGAGGAGGACGCTGTAGGTCTCGGTGGTGAATGGCGGGATGTCATGACGTACGCTATCCTGGATACCGATTGGGTCATGCAGAAGGGCTTGACCTATCTTCCACCCTCTTTCGTCAAAGCACGCTGGGAGGAGCTATTCCGGCGACATGACCGGGAGAGGTCTGAGGTTCTGATTCTGGAGGAGAGGCAGGAGCGAAAAGCGCAGATGGAACGTGCTTTAGGGAAGCAAATCAAGCGTACCACGAGCACGGAGACCATCAAAGACGCGCCCTACAAAAACATGAACGTGCAAGAGCACGACGTCAATCAAGTACTCCAACATTTCCGTCAGCAAAACCCTTCGGGAAGCACAAGTTCGCTGTCTACCATGGACTTGGAAGACCCCATTGCACCGAACATCGAACATACATGCCAATATACCCGTCAGCAAGGTTATTCGGGAAGCAGAAACACGCCGTCTACCAACCAAGAGGAAGACCCCGGAGCACCGGAGCCCGTAGACGACGACGATATTGACGACGTTCTACAGGATATCCTTGACGGAGCGCAGGCACGGGATCAGACACCTTCCCCGCTTCCTCATAATAAACCGCACACTGCATTCTACCCCGCAGTCCAAGGACATCCCAATCCTTTTGCGTTCGTACCCTCCTCTGCGCGCTTCCGTTCAACCAGTCCCTCCGTTTCTAGCACCACATACTACAATTCGGAAGACGACTTCAACAGTACTGCGTCCTCTCCTCTCCTACCGCGCTCGCCTTTGATGCGCGCACATGACTCTGGCAGCGAATCCGACTGGGAGATGGGAAGCATGCCTCGTTCACCATCCGTGCTGAGCAGTGACGGCAGCGCATCCAGCTGGGATCGCTGGGAGACGTCTTCTGAGGCTTCCGCTCACTAACGTGGCCGGTAGATACAACGACAACTTGATCGGAACTGTTTTCCTTGATTCTTGTTCGCTTGTTTGTTGTTTTGTCTCTGTAAGACTAGGGCGTCAGGTCGAAAACACTCATCCTCTGAGCTTGTAGCGAAAAGGCTGTACGAATAGGGGCAGATCTAGACACAGTTTGATGATTTTGTATGATACACGCTGGTGAATACTTCAATATATTACTGTTACTTCAGACTTTCCATTATCTTCGCAAGCTCTCTTAAGTCGCGGACTATTCTGTTTGGCTTGAGGTCGTGGCCGGTCGGCGCGATTCGGTCAGTCCATCCTGACCCTGCCCGATCCACCCACACCGCGCTGAGACCGGCAGCTCGAGCCCCAGTCACGTCGAACGGGTTTCTGATTGACAATTGGTAGTCAGCTATGGAAGAACCGTCTCCGCGACACAAGGTTTGTCGCTCACCCGCTTACAAGCCAGATGTTCTCCGAATCAATCTTCTGCCCCTCGTTCAGGGCGGCTGTGTTGTTCACATGAGCGACCAAGCCATGATAGATCTTCGCGGACGGCTTGTAGATTTTGACCTCGTCCGCGACAAAGATACCATGTGGTATTGTGGATAGTGGTGTCCCAGCCAAGGCTGAATCAACCATCTGTGGAAGACCGTGCACGTCAGTGGTGTACGGTATGCGGATAATGCAGCCAGGATGGGATATCTCCGGGAGAACTAGAACCGATGCAGGGTCTTGTCAACTTACCCGTTGAGTTCCTACGAAGTCGAGCATCAAGTTGTAATCTGTACTGCCGTGACCATAAGCATGTAGAAGTTAACTGACCATTAGAGAACACCATGAGCTTCGTGCGAAGCTCAGGGAGCTCAGACAGATTCTGCAGCGCGGGCAGAGCGTCGTCGAAGCTGGTTGGAGTGGATTGACATGAAGCAAGAGGGTGAGGTTCAACCGATCATATACACATGTATGACCACATGCTCACGTCGAAAGATGATTGTACCGCTCAAGGATACGATCAGCGGTGCTTTCGTCCACTGCTAAGTGAGAATCCGCCGCTGCATGCAAGAAAGAGCGCCAAGTGACACGGTCGAAGGGCTCATAGAGTCCTAGGGGATCAGACATTTCAACGGGGTACTGCATTCTATTATAGCACGGACTAGAAAGACGTACCCATCGAATTGAGTCTCCACGTATACCTGTGAGAACACCGGTCAGCTTGATGAGCGCGGAAGCGCATTTGAGGAATGGAATGAGTGCGTAAAACGGACATCAGAGATGATGTGGCCATTTGTTATCGCGTCTAACGACGTAGGCAGAGTGGGTACAGAATGAAGCGTCCCTGTTTCCCAAGTCTCGCTTGGTGAAGTTTGGAACAAGGTCTGGACGCCGAAAACTTCGAACGCCTGCTCGCGGTCACGATCCAACGGAGAATAAAGAGGACACGCACTCCAGCTGGTAGCGTCGCCACAGTTGGGTCACTTGGGTGGCTTTTGCCTCGTCGAGCTGCAACAGCTCCCGAAGATCGAAGGAGACGGAGCCGGTGTCGAGCAGTGTGCCATAGATATCAAAGGCGAGAATGCGAAGCCCAGAAGACATCGTTGCTTTCCTGTGCGTGGTTGGTGAGTGTTTATGATCAACGTGGACTTGGTGAACGAGACACAAACCACTGCCTCCTCCTAACTGGCACTGGCCATGGAAAACGGGAGCGGTATGGCTGACGTCATCCTCGGGCATTCGGCCCGGGTTGCGAGACGCAAGATATCCTCGTTGTAGCTGCGAGGGCTACGAAGAACCAACGATACCCAGTATCCTTATGCTCAAGTTCTGCACAGCCAACGGATTCGATATCCCGACCGTAACACAAAGCAGATAGACTATCCTCGGAAAGCAAAACACATACGTTACTCACCGGGGAACATAGCCTTTGCAGGTCTTCAGATGCCATCTATCCTACATTGCCAGATTGAAGATTTTCATACGTTTAGACCCAATGACCTCCGTGTCGGCATCCCGTCAAGGACAGCCCTTGGGCAGGTCTACTCGTGAATTGAGTCAGCGGGGCAAGATGTGCAAGATTGGTCCAAAGGTTCTCATCCGGACTGCCACAGACAATGATGGAATGCCACCGAAGCCAGTGTTCTCATGGTATGATACCACATCGCGAGCGGAGCAGAACCCCTGCATGATCTGCTTCGCCCGCCCATGGCAGTGACTTCATACATGATGGTGGCAGCCTGTGAGATAGTGGGCATCAGACCGATGTCGTATACCGTGCAGCTATAGAGAAACAGTACTGACCGGTGCAAGCTTTGGAATCGGTCCGAAAGATGAATCGCTGATCGTCGACTGCCGAATCAGCCTCAGTATAGTGCAATTCCCACCACCGGACGCTTCGAAACTTCGAATGCGGTGAAGACGACCAATCACTGTGTATTCGAAGAGTCCGACAGAGCAGAATGTTCAGACGAGATACTTTTGCATTGACAGTACCGTTCTGGTGTTCATATCGGTCCCTACAGCATGATATGATACTACTCTGTAACTTGGGGTGAGAGATGTTGAAGTGAGCTACGCACTCGAACCAGACAGCGTGTCTGACACACCTGTTGATTGAGTTCATTCCCGAGCAACTTCTATGACGCTCTTCCCTTCATTCTTGCCCAACTGCACATCTAACAACACCTGCGGGGCGTTCTCCAAGCCCTTAGTCACTTGTTCGCGGTAGCGCATACGTCCACTGGCAATAGCTTTCGGTATCTCCTTGTAGAAAGAGTCGCGATCCTCAGGAGACATGATCACATGAACTCGGAAGCCATAGATAGTGATGTCGCGTTCGAAGATCAGGGAGTGTCGGTACACGGGGCTTGGTTTTCCATTGTATGATGCGATTGAACCGCAGACCTGAGGGGTAAAGCATACCGGCATGTAAGATTAGATGGAATCGAATAGGTGAGAGAGGGGCGCACAATGATCGTCGCACCGAGCGAAGTATTCTCTAGAACAGCGTCTAGAATTTCTCCGCCGACATGGTCCCAGTAGCTGCAAGATAGCACTGTGAGCGACGAGTGCCTTTATACGGAGACGGTGCGAAGACCGACATATCAATGGGACCTTCTCTCTGAAGCACTTTGCGCGTATCCTCCTCTTTGTAGTTGAAAACGACGTCTGCGCCGAGAGACTTCACGAAGTCGACTTTCTCTTTGCTACCGGCAGACGCGATGACACGCAATCCTTCGGCTTTGGCGATCTGAACGACCGTCCTGTTCTAGAATTTAGACGAATAACGTGCATATCGTACTGAAGACTCACGCTCCAACAGGACCAGCGGCAGTAGTGACAAAGACCGTGTCACCTTTCTTCGACTTCGCGAAATGCCTCCAACCTACGTATGCTGTTTGGCCTACAAGGAGATTGTGTCAATCGGGAGTGATATCGCGACCTGCAGAAAATGGTACCTGGCATTCCAGCGACTCCCACGTAAAGTGACCAAGGGATGTTTTCTTCATTCTGAATGACTGTCACATCAGCATCCTTGGCCAGGATGGTGTACTGCTCTTGTGCTGACAGTTAAACGTGTCTCAGCACCAGTACTCGATTGATTCGTGGGCAGACGTACGCAGTCGTCCGTATACGTGATCCCCCGCCTTATATTTGGTGTTCTCTGACCGAAGAATCCTTCCAACCGCATGCGAATCAATACTGTATACTCCTTCAGTGAAAGCTCGCCAGACGCAAAGTAGAAGTGGCGCACGGTTCTCCAATCTTAAACAGGGGCTGTAAAACAGCCAGTGAGTTCAGATGTCTTCAGATGCAGCTGTCTCGTGGGCGTACGAAGTTCTTCTCTTCCTTCGGATCCCTCATTCTGAACCTCAAATAAGGATCAATAGAGATGTATAGTATCTTGACTAGCATGCCGCCCTTCAGCGGCACTTTCTCCAAGTCTATGGTCTGAGTTTCATCATATGCTGTCGTCTTTCCTGGCTCGGGAAATCCTATGCAAATGCCATGTTGAGATCGAATTCGCACCACCGGAAGTCATGCATGACTGGCTCACCGCTAGCGATCTCTTTGAAAAGGTGACGTCCGTTTTTGACGGGAGCCATATTGCTTGCTCAACGATACAGATGCAAGGTTGCTGGTTGGACGGAGAGGCCCGACAGTCGACGAAACCATATTTATGGTCCTCGCAAACCCCTATTGCAATTGCGGAATGACTGGAAGCATTTTTGGAACTGTGGCGCAGTATCGAGGACTCGTTCCCGCGATGACGATGACACAATTTGAACGACTTGCAAGGTAACGAGTCTGCTTTGATCCTCAATGAATCAATGACCATATCCGTACGGTGTAAACATCCTAGAATTCAAGTGTATACGGGCAGCATTTGTCCTAGTACGAGTCCGAGATGCGAAGTTGATGAATAACTAGAAGTTTGTCAGGGTCTTGATTCTCAAAACTCGTGAGATGCACTCACCTATCCATAATACACCAGAGAGAGAGACAGTACAGCGTTGGTGCACATTATTATAACTCACGATAGAATGTGCAATGGCGAGAAGGAGGTTGTTGAGCAAGAGAGTCAGACACATCCGAGGCGCGCCACTTTCCACAGCGTCTAGCCGGTTC
>RWJN01000609.1:0-17408 GCA_004332605.1 Steccherinum ochraceum
AGGGGCGCACATCACCCCAGGTATGGAAAGCTTATTAGATCAGATGGTGATGAGGTCCAGGTGTATTGTGTTCCCAATGTATGTCTCAGATCCTCATGCGTTTTTGTTGTTGGATCGGGATGTGTGGGGTATCCAGGCGCGCCGCGCGTGAATAACGATGGACTGCTGAGTTGCAGTCTGCCTTTTCACTTCATTGAAATTTGCAGTACATATTCTTGAACCCGGAAGCGAAGCGACGTAGCTCTTGTGTTATGATACGAAAGGACCGGAATAGTCGATAAGGCCATACCAAGCAACGTCACCGACCCATAGTCAGGACTCGGACTGCAGATCCAACCCAGATTCAAGTACCGTCGCACATCTGGTGAAGATTCCGAATGAGAGACGTGTATAGCAGAATTGTGTGTATTTGTGGGCGTAAGTGTTCTTTCTAAAGTAGGCTGCGTCTCCTTGTCGTGTCACTTTGTTCGGAGTCGCCACAGTCTCGGTTAGATGTCAATAGTCAGAGGCATGACAGTGCGGCACTAATTTCTGTTTGCCGCTCAGGTCAGGTCCGTCTTTCTGCGGCTTGCCCGTAAGCCGGTTTTATGGCAAAAATCTGAATCAACTAGTTCACACCCCTTGGTATAAACCCCACTGGACACACGCTATGCTCTTCATCAACCCCCCTCGTCCCCATCTCTATCGTTCGACACTCGTTCTCGCCCCACGAACATCGTAGCAATGGCCGACTTGCAAGCGCTGCCTTTTCCCGAAGCCGAAGCGCCTTGGCATTGCAAGGGAGAGGCATTCTGGTTCTTCGGTCACAACAGTGCATCTATGCAGCTGTCTGCTGCTCATTACGGAGACCTCGAGAGAGAATCGTCTTTCTCAGACCCAGCTGTATCTGGGAAGTTTCAGGGAGGGCTGTGTTCCGCTATGTTTGTGCGGTACACGGAGTCCCCCGTCGGTCAGTATCTGCATTACTACACTTCAGTTCAGCGGTAGTTCACTTCTGACATGGGACGCCTACTCCGCAGGGCCGTACGACGAGCTGATTTGGGTCCCTGGCAAGTTTGATGTGCCAGTTGGTGGACCCGTTGCGTCGCGTATCACCCGGATTTATGTGTCGACGAAAGAATCCATATATAATGGTAAGCCTTGTCGTCTCGTCTGCTTCCGTTCTATTTGCATAAATTCAACTGGTTTCAGGAAGAAGAAATTGGAACATTGCCAAAGCCCAAGCGCACTTCGATTTCACACCTAATCCCAAGGCCAAGAAGAACGGGCTACCGTATTCGAAGATCTCTGTCGCAAGCCCTTCAGACCCCGAGCACCCCTTCTTTGTGGCTGAGATCACTCCTTCTATGACGACTTCTACCTCCCTACCGTTCAGCACATTGTATGTGCCTCTGAGTATGTACATGGCGCACCCACCTCTGCCCCAGAGCCCTAACTGGCGTGAGACTGGCCAGGTAGGCACCGACAGCTGGCTGGCTCTCACTCCCGTCATGAAGGGCAAGGCCGGGGTCTTCTGGGCTCAAGGAGGTCTTGAGAGCCGCAGATATGGTGACGATGTTGGGTTTCCTGACATCAAACTCTGGTCACTTGGTATGTGGCTAAAGGATTTTGAGCTCGAGTTCGGCATCAGCAAACTCCTCCCCAATGCTACTCAGAAAGACGAGAAGAAGCAGTAGCTGAGTAACATACTGTAGCTCTTCTATATCATCCTCATGTGCGCAGAGTCTATTCAATAGTATAGCATACTTCATCTAATTTTCATGCTACAACAAGTGTTTTTAGCTCTTCGGACTTGTCGGCGTATCGAACTACTACACCTTCCTTTTCGGGATTCGCACTTTTCGGCATGCGCAAGCCGACGCCCACTGCCTAAACAAGTTGTCGCGCATCAACATCGTACGCCTCCTCATTCTCAACCCCACTAATACCGCTCGTTATCGTATTAGCAGAGCTTGGAACGCGTCTTCACCTATTCGTGTCGCTATGGGCATCGTTGAGCGACTGATCTGCGAGTCACCCCGCTCCAATCCCGATTTCACCCGCGCGCTGCTGGAGTATTAGTAGCCACTTCGCCCGCTGAGATAGCTCACGAACATTTTCCCTCGACACGACGTTCTACGGCCGGCACCATATCCCTCACCTTTTCTTCATTCTGTATGTCGACAATCGTTGGTGCGAGGTCGCGTGCTGCTCGCATATTTCTGCGGCGCGGCACGCACGCTCGGACACCTACAAAAGTCGCGTCGTCTTCGCGTTTTCCGGCATCGAGTGCCTTCAGCTCAAGTGCATCACGAGGCAAGCAGCGCCTTGTTATCTTGGGATCCGGAATGGGGAGGCTATGAGGTGCTTCGAGGCGTCGACAGAAACAATTGGAGTAAGTACGTCGTGCTTTCTATCCTTGTTGTGCTGCACACTGAACGCCTGTCAGATGTGACCATGGTGTCTCCGAACACGAACAATTACTTTAATTTCACGCCGCTGCTAGCTAGCTGTGCGGTCGGGACCCTCGAGTTTCGTGCAGCTGTTGAACCTGTGCGTTCCTCCAGTGTTTCGTCTCGCTATTTCGCTAAGACAGCCTTCATTAGGTAAGGAGGTTCACGCACGCCTCAAGCTGTGAGTATTCTCTGTATACTGCAAGAGACAATTGCTCATTGTGTGCAGACAGCGTATCAGGCATGGTGTGATTCTATTGGTAAGTGAACCGAAGATGAGGCAGCGCACGAAGATATATCTGATCCTTGCATGCATGTAGACTTCAAGAACAAGACATTGAAATGCGTTCGTGATACTACTCTGCGCACAAAACGTTTCCTTCGTCGTGCTCAATGCTTTGCATAGGTTCCTGCCACACCGCGTCCTGCAGCAGCTCAGGCGATTTCAGACTCAGCAGCCCCCTCTAGGGGACAGAATTCGGACAGTTTCATCCTGAACTATGACAAATTGGTCATCGCCGTAGGAGCTTACAGTCAAAGTACGTAACTGCTTGCTAGATGTTCGACTCTCAAAGTGCCTCGCATGCTGATACTGTCCGTGATTACTACAGCATTCAACGTTCCGGGGGTCAAAGAACATGCTCACTTCCTGAAGGACATCAAGGATGCGCGGTCAATCAGAACCCGCGTGTTGGAGTGTGCGTACAGGGTGCTTCCAACTGATTATCTGCCTCATCGAAGGCTCACCGTCTGAAACCCACGGCAGGTTTTGAGCAGGCTGCTCAGCCGACTATTACAGACAGCGAGCGAAGGAATCTTTTGCATTTTTGCATCGTTGGTGAGTCCTGGAATTCGTTGCAAAACAAGCTTGAATGTGTCTTCACATGTATCTCCTCAAGGCGGAGGTCCAACCGGCGTTGAATTTGCCGCCGAGTTGCATGATCTTCTGCACACAGACCTCAAACGACACTCCCCCGTACTTGCCGACCTGGCACAAATATCCATCTTTGATGTTGCACCCAATATCCTTGGAGGATTTGACTCCGGCCTCCAAGAGTAAGCCGTCCTTCTCTGTAGCGCATCTTATGCAACTCAAATGTTCCCGTCTATGACGGATAGATATGCCACAAAAAAGTTCAAGCGAGAGGGAATTCAATTATTGACTCAACGACATGTCGAACGCGTGGAAGCGGTGAGCTTTGGAACTTTCGTCCATATGCTAACTTACTTACCAAGTATCAGGGAAAACTTTTCGTCAAAGAGGAGGGTGAAGGTCTGTTCCGATTCATTACTGTTTTTCACTGCCGTTTGTGTATTCATGTCGTCATCAGTCCCATTTGGTCTTCTTGTGTGGAGCACTGGGCTTGCGCCTAATCCTCTGATCGAGTCGATCGCCGAAGTAGAGAAGGATCCGAAGACTTCAGGGTACGCTGAAATTCATGCCGATCTTTCTTACGCTTGGAGAGACATCTAGATTAGCTGTCATGCTTCCTGCGAACCTTTCTGGAAGAATGTCGATCGGTGCTGACGTTCTTGACAGTGTAATTACAGATGAACATCTGAATGTGATCATGAAAGATTCCAGGGCCGCGAACTCGGACGTCTTTGCCATCGGTGACGCCGCAACTGTGCAAGGTAACCCCCTCCCGGCCACGGCTCAAGTTGCCAACCAGAAGGCCAAATACCTTACTCGCAAACTGAATACTACGATCCGAGGGAAACAGCATGTGTCTCCTTTCAAGTTCCACAACGCTGGCAGCCTCGCATATTTGGGTGATTGGGAAGCCGTATATGATCGTACGAAAGTGCGGGGTCCAAAATCGCGATGGACCGGACGTCTGGCATGGCTTCTTTGGCGTTCTGCTTACTTCACCCAGACCGTGAGCATCAGAAACAAGTGAGTCTATTTTGCTGGGAATTTCTTTCCGACAATTCACTGATGACCTGTTGGTGCCGTACCTAGAATCCTCGTACCGACGTACTGGTGAGTTCTTTAGTGCCTCCCGATTACAATTGCCTCCGAGATTAAACTACTCATGATTTCCGCAGGTTCATGAACTGGATCTTTGGACGTGATCTGAGTCGGTTTTAACTTCTGAGGCCTAAAGCCGCATGTGTTCGACAACATGGACCAACAATTGGGTATCATGCATGTCATGAGGCATGTATCAGTGCAGACATAGTATCTTCACATCACCAAAGGGATGCGTGAAGAGTAGTATACAAAGGAGGTAATCATTAAACTATTCAGAGTCCTACAATGATCGTTATACCGTAAAGCCATTAGCATGCATGTAGTCGTTCCCCAACTCAATATTAAAGTATGAGATAGATCGGGTTGGTCGTCGTGAGGGGCATAGAAGAATAAGGTGACCATGTGAGAAAGCTGCATGGAGATAGAAAGTGAGCCGACATATCATCACGCCGACATCAAGTTGACGATAGGCTTGCGCTTGATGGTCTTGCGCGGTTTATCGGAGCCTGTAGGTTTATAAGTAGCTGGCTTGCGAAGGAGTTGGACCACATACGCTGCTCCGTGCCAGGCATGATCTTCTGCTCTGGATCACTAGTGGCCTTCACTCCCGCCCAAAATCCATCGATGAAGTCCCTGTCTTTCCGGACTACCACGTCATTCGCGCCACAACCTCTCAGTTCCTGTAGCATCATCGTCCACCCGGGTTCGATGTCTTCAGTAACTTCGATGGATCCCTTGCGATCGACGCCAACATGTCCCACATGCACGAACGTGCCATGTGCAGGGCGAGAAATCATGGATGACAGCAGCCGCTTGGATGCCGAGAATGGAGTAGCAGTCGCAGTCTTCGCTTTGGGTGATGACGCAGCTGTGGCGCAAGGCAGATCAGCATATATCTCTACTGAGTAAAGTTACTCTGGAGCTCACTTGTATTGGGTATGCGGCTGATGACTTTGCGGTAGAATTTGTTCGCCTCAGCATCTTCATCAAAGCGAAAACCAAATTGACGAGTCTGTGATCCTATGAGACACATATGTGTGAGAACATAAAGGAGTTGCGTACCTTTCCCGAAAACTCGTGAAAAAATGGCTTGTCGAGGCGGTAATCGAGACGGTAGGGGATCTGGTGCATCCACACCAGACCTTTCGCATTGTCAACGTCGAGGAGGCGAAACCAGTAATTCTGCTCGATGCTGGTCCCAGGACCAACACCAAGCTGCTTGTCGGGATGGACTTGGTTGCGGTCACGGCCAAAAACGAGGACGCCTTGCAAACCAGAGAAAGTCCAGCTTTCTCCCTGACTACCGAATGGAGCGTGGTACACTCGGGCAGAAGCTGAAGCAATGATCTTCGCATTGGCGGGAAGAAGTGAAGTGATCGAACGCTTGAAATCGGTAGAGAGGCTGGATGATGAAGAAGATGGCGAGGGCATCGTTATGGTCAAAAGTCAACAATATGGTACAGTGAAAGGTGTCGTTGCAAGAGAAAGTGGACAGTGGGTCTGAGGAGCGAATGAAGATGGCTTTAGTGCTATATATTGCCTTGAAATGAACCCCAGTACACCACCTGCCGTACGCATGACCGTTTGGACGCCCACCAGTAAGGACACAGCATGCAGCATGGTTCAAGCATGGCAAACGCGAGTGGTGCAAAGAAGGATGATCGCTGCGAGAGGAGGCTTGATCATCGGTGATTATGGTGATTTCAAGCATCTGAGGCATACCTGACGGGCCTCAAACCAACGCGAATGTACGATTACCCAAGTCCGTAGTTTGAAGATTCGGTGCGCAAATAGCGAAGTTGTAGGTCTCGATGGCTAGATCTTACAAGTTCGGTGTCTATATAGACGCGACGCTGTCGAAGATAGCTTCTGCTGTGAGTTTCACTGCCGATGGCGCCAAGATGTCGCGGTGTACGGTACATGACTGAGGTTTCTGTCGCTATGCAATGTGCATTGCGGCCACCATGTGGAGAGAAGTCGTCTGCCACCGCAGTCGGTGACATCTTGGAACCAACTTGAGAGTGAGACAAAACAACTCTTGTAAGGAGAAGGATTTGACGTATTGAGAAAAGCTACATTTGAGTCGATTCGCTGGCAGTGTAAGATGCCGATGGATGCACATGAGCCTCGCCGTGCATCGTCCAGCAGGCAGCGGGTAGGTAGGCACAGAGATCATGATACCGGTCCTTTCCGTCTTTGATGAATTGCTATGTTGTCCAGAGCCTTCTACGTGGTCTGGACGATGTAAGGTTAAGTCTGAGGTGAATTTGGTGCACAAGCCAGTAGGAGTGACTTACTACGGTTCAACATGACGCTACATGCGACTGTTGCAGCTCAACAGAGGTTGACTGCTCCGAGTGTTTGCGGAATGTGGACCGGATAGCAGACCATTTTGGAAAACTAAGATACCCATAGGCATTCCCTTCAGATCTGTCGCTCGATGGTTCTACCCCGAGCACCCCCAGTACGAGCCCCTTATTCTCGCGGCTGCAAGAGGTTGTCCGATTCTGGCTTGGACATGGATGTCGTTCCGATGAGATCGAGGCTTCTGTGAGAGTCGAGTTACAGTTGGCAGAAGGGGGACTGTGTGAGACTGTGAGTGTGCGGCATCTCGTTTCCGGTGTCCGTCAAGTCCGCGCTAAATATCATACAAGTCAACGCTTTGAGCCTCCGATGATATGCCGGTAATGCCGATGATCTATATTGTAACTGTATTTAAGTCGGAGCTCGTTTTCGACATCAACGATTTTTTCAGACTGTGTCTGCATCATCAGCGAACCAACATCACTGCCGTAGCAGCCAAATCGCTACCAAATGGCAAGAGGCAAGGTATGTTCGTGTCGTGCTTCCTTCCGTTACATTTGCGCCTCATGTCTCTCATAGGGCAAAGCTCGTCGCGGAAAGGGCAGAGGCGGTAACAGTGCCCAGAGCCGGAATGATGATGCCTGGCGTTCGGATGTCGTTGAAAAATCCGACATGCATAATGAACGCCTGGAGAAATACTACAAGGCGCAGAACATTCTTCCCGAGACCGAATGGGAACCTTTCATGCAAGCTCTAAGAGAGCCCTTACCGACCACGTTTCGTGTAGCTGGAAGCCGACAGTCTGTCGTTCTCATTATCCTGGACAGCCGCTCAGTAAATTGACTTCATGCACAGAACGGCTCAACTGCTGAACGAGACGATCAAAGATACACATGTCCCTCATTTAGCCGGAGTTGTCTTCGAGGGCGAGGCGGTCTCCCCCCCGAAGCAAATCCCTTGGTACGTTATTCTTTGCTAAAGCAGCGGGTCTTACTCAATACTTCCAGGTATCCAGATGGCCTGGCATGGGTGTTCAACGTATCCAAAAAAGTCCTGCGCAAATCTCCTGAGTTCAAGAAGTTCCACAACTTCTTGGTGTTTGAGACTGAAGTTGTACGTATTCGCTTATCATTGCTTACGCGTTGATCCTCAGAGGCATGCCATTGTCAGGGAAACATTTCTCGCCAGGAGGCTGTCAGCATGCTGCCTCCCTTGTTCCTCGGTGTCGAACCACATCATAGGGTGCGTTTTTTCACCTTGGCGCTCTATCTACTTAGCACTCATTGAACTTCTAGGTCATTGACATGTGTGCTGCTCCTGGCTCTAAGGTAAGGGTGAACGTGGCCGTCATTCTACCCGTTCTTGACTTGTTCTCGTAGACCGCACAGCTCTTGGAAGCTCTGCACGCCCACGACACTGCTACCGCATCGTCGTACCCTTCCGGTCTTCTCATCGCGAATGACAGCGATCACAAGCGCACGCATCTGCTCATCCACCAGTCTGCTCGACTTCCTTCGCCCGCTCTAATGGTGACGAATCACGATGCATCAATATATCCCGCGATCAAGATACCATCAGAGGTGACGGTGTTCCCTGCTGGCACGAAGCAGCGAGTGGCATCAAAGAGGCAGCACCAGCTTTTGTTTGACCGCATTTTATGTGACGTCCCGTGTAGTGGAGACGGCACGATGCGAAAGAACCCTGGGATCTGGAAGAATTGGTCCCCGATGGACGGAAACGGGCTGCACGGGTACGTCTCAATCTAAGCCTTAGCCACAACTTGGACAGTAAACAAGTTCGCTCTCCCAGGCTGCAAATCAGGATTCTTCAACGTGCCATGCGTATGCTAAAGAAAGGGGGTCGCATCGTCTACTCCACTTGCTCGCTCAATCCCGTTGAGAACGAGGCCGTGATCATTGCAGCGCTGAAAAGTGTCCCAGGTCCGTTCCGTATGCCACATGTGATTCGCCTCTATATCCGTGCACTGACACTGTCCACACGTTACCAGGTTTTGAGCTTATCGACGTGTCAAACCAACTACCTGGATTGATCTATCGTCCTGGTCTCACGTCATGGAAGCCAACCACGGACCGTCTGGTGGAAACGGCATTCGCCACTTACGAAGAATACATTCAGTCGCTCCCAGAAGATAAACGAGACGGCAGCAAGATGACACCGAGTCATTGGCCACCAACGCCAACGGAAGCTGATGAGCTCCATCTTGAACGTTGGTAACTACCAAGGTTTACCGTCTGGTCATCATCATGCTTGCTCACGGGATCCCTCAGTCTTCGAATATACCCGCATCTTCAGGACACGGGAGGTTTCTTCATCGCTGTCTTGGAGAAAGTTCCGGCTGCTGGGTCGGGCGAGAACCGGCGTCCCCTGACAGAATCGATGTGAGTGCTCTGCTCATCTCACACTGCATTGTTCTCATGGTCGCGGAAGTGAGGGAAAAAGACCTGCAGACGCTGTGGAGGATCTTGAAGTGTCCGAACTGAAGAAACCCAAGCTGTCAGATGACACTGACGGTCCGTTCTCAGAGGCAATTGAGCCAGATGACGTGGAGGAGGACAACGGAGCCGACCTCAGTCTCGATCCAGGTACCGCGCCGGAGATGCCACTGGACCCCAACAAAGTTTCACCCGCGAACCTAGCCGCTACAACAGAAGATTCGACTTCGAAGAGTGGAAAGGCAGCAAAGGGCGCTGACATACACTTCAAGGAGAATCCCTACACATTCATATCCCATAACGACCCTATTATTCAAGGCTGCATGTGCGCAATTTCATTGATCGACTAAGGCTTCTCATTAACGTTTTATTCTCAGCTCCAAGTTCAACCTGAAGCCTGACTTCCCAGCTTCCAATGTTCTCGTCCGAAATCCGGAGGGTGAGCCAGCACGCTCGTTGTACATGACCAACGACATCGTCAAGGATATCGTCCAGCACAACGATTATACTCGGATTAGGTTGATGACGTGTGGTACCAAAGTACTGGCTAAGCAGGAGAGCAGCGTGGCTAAGCGCGAAGGTACTGAACCGCAATTCCGTCTGCTGGGAGAGGGCTTGCCCGTTATGCTACCATATATCGAATCGGAGTGCATCATCGACGCCGATCTACCCGCTTTAAAGATTCTGATGGAGGGTTATTACCCCGTCATCTCAGGTTTTAGCGAACCATTCCGTTCGGTTATCGAGGCAAGAGGTACGGGTCGATCTATACCATGTATGTATTCATTACTGAACGTCGTATAGCAACGGGAAGTCACGTAGTCCGCTTCAAACCAGAGCTCCTTGGGAATGCATCGTATGTATCTTTTTGCCTTCCCAACGACAAAGAATGTGTACCTGACCACGCTGCAGACGAGCACATGAGCTGATTCTTCCAATCTGGAAGAGTGCAGCCTCTGTGACTTTGATGATCGAGAAGAGAGCAAAGAGGTCAGCTCAAGCCAGCACATTCTCATGATTGAAGATTCCGCTCACTCCCTGTCGCTGCTTAGTGCTCTGAGCCTGAGAGTTTTCGGTGAAGACATAACGACTGCAGCTCGGGAAGCGGCACAAAAGCGACAGCCTGCTGGCCCGGAAACTCAATCAGAAGCCCCAGCCAGTGCCATCACCGCTGAACAGCCAGAAGAAAGCATGTTGGAAACTGAATAGAGGGTGTCCCTGGATGATATTGTTGTACACTAGCTTGTAGCTCTGTAGAATGCCCAGTGTGAGCGGAGGTGGCACGAATGGGAGAGATGAGGTGGTGACCCGGGATGAAACGGACCGGGGGGCAGCAACGGGGGCTACAGTTCTAGACGAAGGCCGCTTGCCGGACGAACAACCGATCGTTACTGCGGCTCCGACGGGTAACCTTGTTTGTTCACTTGTCGCTCAGATTTAGTCACTGGAACTCAGATAAATTCAATCTAGACCATGTAGACGTAGCGATTGTCGGTGCATGAAGTCCACAGCAGCCCGCGACGTTCTCTTTCCTCCATGTCTTCTTCTCGCCGCTCACGTTCTCGTGCAAATACAGCTGCAGATCCCGGGCAGCCCTCAACCAGCACGACACGAAACCAATCCCGAAATGCCGCCAAAGAAGCCCGCAGAATCCGTGGCGAGATTGCGTGTGCGGAGTGTAGACGGTATGTTAGGCATCTTTTTCTACGTGTCTGCTCCCTTCTGACAAGCTGTGGCGAATTTTTCTCCAATGCTCTGCAATTTGCTCTAAATTTGTCTCCGCAGATTGAAAATCAAATGCGACAGGAAAGGTAAACGGATCTCCAAGCGTCACGCGTCACTGCGAGAGTAACCCTGGCTCATCGAACGGTGTAGTGCCCTGCTCGACATGTGTAGCAAGAGGTTGCGGTGTCCTTTGTCCCAATGGTTAGACGATACAATAATTTTTGGTGTTCACGCTATACTGAAATGATCGCATCCACCGTAGATATCTTGCCGCCAGGAGACAATAGTCGGTGAGTCTGAGTGTAAAGACCACCACAGACAGCCCCTGATAGTGGCCACAGGCACGTCGATTTCGCTACGGACCACTTGCAACAAAAGATAGTCAAGATGGAGGCCAGGATGCGGCTGCTGGAAGACGCCGTTCAGGTGGCCCAGATGCAGCAATCAAACGAACAGCATCCTTTACTCAGGACGCCCTTCCAGTACGAGCCCGAGGAGGATTCCCCTGAAGGAGAAGTGGAAGCTATGGACCAGCCAGATGACTTGGCAGATGCGCTAGGCTCGCTTCACATTAATGAGAAAGACAAGAGCATGCATTTTTACGGTGGTGCGGAGGTGTGTCTTAATTACCATGCCACCACGCTCATTGCTGACCTCTCACGGACGCAGAGTCTCCTCAAGGTGCGAGAAAATGTGTGCTCGTCACTGGCACGAACTAAGCGTCCTTTAGCATGAAGGAAGCAAACGACCAAGCCGCTCATTACAGGTCCCAGACAGTACTACACCCATGGCCCTGCGAGCTTTAGGGCTCCCACCAGAGTTCGATGTCTTCTTTCTATCCTTCCCATTCACGCCGATGGGCATCCCACGAGAGCCCGTAAGGGTGAATTTGGAAACCTTACTCCCACCTCGTATTCGGGCAGAAGAACTTATCGAAATCTTTATGGAGAACCTCTCCTGGATGTTCCAGATCGTAACGCTATCCTACCTTCGTGACGAGCTCGTACCAGCTGTGTACAAGCGGGCTGTAGGCGATCCAAAGCGGCGCGAGGACTACAACGACCACGATCTGGCATTGCTGCTGATAGTATTGGCAATTGGGGCGCTGGTAGACCTTACTCAGCGGCCATACAATGCTGAAGCTCACCGATACGCTGCGTTGGCGAGGACATCGGCAGGACTCCAGCCTCTCATGGAAGACATCTCCTTGGCGACAGTGAAGTTTACGCATCTTCTGAGCATTTACAACGGCATGTGTGGCAAGGAGAGCGCGGTATCCAATACCTATGCGCTGGCAAACCTTGCTAGCGTTATGGGTCAGAAGGTGTGTTGCGGTACTGTGTGAAGGCTCAATCTGCGTGTTGCATCTGACGGGCTATCGTACAGATCGGTTTACGTGAGTGGCGGTAGGCATCATCTTCCTCGACGCGATGATTGATCTAGCTGAACGACAGACATGGACCCGTCCGTGTGGAATCTGGATGAAAAGACGTCTTATCGGCGACGTGCGTATTTCTGGAATCTGTTGCAAGCGGATGTATGGATGGTATGTGCTACGGGGGTCATGATGAGCTGCACTGATCGTATCTATAGTGTCTCAGCTCTGGTCGTCCACCGTCCATATCGAACAGCGGTGCACATTGTAAAATTCCAACTGAGGAAGAGGAGCGAAAATTTCAGGTTGGGGAAAAACTTATGGGCTGTGAGTCATCTCGTCTTCTGCACAGCACCCCGATGTTCAACTCCCTCAAGTCGGCAGGTGGGGGTTCCAGCACACAAGGGATTGTCTTTTACCCCTGGCTCGTCACGTTAATTCGGTAACCCCACCAACGTATCAGAGCGTCCTCGATATGGAGAGAAAGATCGTAGCGGGATTTGTTCCCAACGAGACAACTCTAGGTGCCACGGGTTCGATAACAACATCAATGCGAGCTTGGGTCCGTTCGCACTATCATGAACTTAGTTGAGTAGCGATGAGTCGCTCTACGTCCACTTTCACATCAAGTGACTGACAATGTACTCTCATTCTAGTCCTACTCTTCTTACATCGGGCTTTCTTCGCCAAGGCCATTGCAACACACCCGGACAATCCTTTCAATAGCCCGTATTCACACTCGTTCAAAACAGCATACCATTGCGCATGTGTGATGCTCAGGACTACAAAATACCAATACGGATTATACCCTGCCCTTATGTCCCGAGTCTGGCAAATATGGACGTTTGCTTTTACCTCAGCGGTCAGCTGTTTTGCTTCCTGATCCCTTTATTCTCCGCTGACCCTAATTTATAGGTCATTGTGGGTGCCGTTGCCACACGGACACACCTACTCGACATGGAACCTCCTCCCCTACAGATGTTCGACGATGCCTGCGAACTTTTCCGAGAAGCTTCTGCCATCAGTCCTCGGGCCGCGAAGGGTCTGGTCAGTGTAACCTTGATTGCGAAGTTACTCATCTTATCTGATCACCGTTCTACAGCCTGTTCTGATGTCTATGCACGAGAAGGCATCGCGACTGCATCGCAGCAAGGGCAAACAACCAATGAACCCCTCTACTTTGAGCTCGATGAGTCCGGGTTCTTCCTCCATGGATCACGAGGTGGCTATCTTCGCCGGAAAGTCTCGAGTCGTTGCGCAAACTCTTGCGTCTCCGTCACCATTCCCAATACCGTCGCAGCTACCCCCACCGCATCTACACCAGCAGTTCGCAGCTCCTCCGCACCAACCTGTATACCAGGAGATGTCGATGCCTCCAACGGACACTCACTCGTTCTCTTCTTTCGCCGGCCAACTTGGGCACGCGAGTGCGCAAGGACTATCCAGCACGTCATCCAACCACTGGTCCCACGGTCAGTACGAACAAGGACATGGACAGGAACAAGGTCTCGGACTTTCGACTGATCCTTCTGACCCCTCTTTCTATCAGTTCCAAAATGAAGGATCAGGACCAGTGGATTTCATCTTGCATGACACTTGGTCGAATTTTCTTCAGAGCTATGGCGCGATTCCTCCTCCAAAACCCGAATAGGTTACATCGTTCTCGTCCATATTACAATAACTTATAACAAGTCTTCTTTTTGCGAGGTCGTCGTCATGGACATTCCGCAAGCGTTAGCTTGCACCGCGGGGAACACATAGACATTTGTTACGGAAGGACGGACAATCAGTGCCCAGTCTGACTTAGTGTAACTAGAGCTGTCGTTCGTACATAGGATAGATTTTCAGCATCAGAGGTGGAGGCGCAAGATGGTCAAACAAAAATATGCATAGAAAGAACTGTCCAGCGAGTGCGATCGATGCTAAAGAGTGTGTGTAAAACGTCGAAGAAGCCTGAACATTGAGGCCAAAAATCGAATCAGCTCCGTGCATGGTCTTGACCAAGGGCAAGGAGGATGTTCTCAAGGTGCTGCCGAGTGCGCTGAGACCGAGGTTTGATGCTACACTTGAAAGGCAGAGGAGCACTGCATCGACGACCTGCTTCAGTACTCGACATGCACACAAGTCATGGAGACCTACGTGATACTGCCACTCGTGAATTCCGCAGCAGGTGTGATAACATTCCCGTTGTGGTCTTGCGCCTTCGAGATGTCGAACAGAGCAAGAATATTGGAAATGGCTGTGAAGACCATCTCTTGGGCTAAATTTTTCCCAGAGCATTCCCTGTCCCGTTTATGAATAAGTTAAGATCGCGGCCGTGACGTCAAAAACCACACCTTCTGCCGAAGCCAAAGACGATGTCCAAGGGATCGCACTGTGCAGTGAGGCCAGGGTTCAACAGCCAGCGATCAGGCTTGAAGGCATTTGGCTCCGGGAAAATCTCTTCGTTATACAAGATCGCCCTGCAAACATCGCCAATGAGGTCGAAACTCAAGTTGAACAGCACAGGAGAGGAACAGCGCAAGGCATGTACATACCATAGGTTTATCAGCAGATTCATACCCTTCGGAATGAATTGTCCCTCGTAGATATCATCCTGGGTCGTGTTCCTGGTAGCTTCATGCCGCCAATTCAAGTCAGCTACGATGTCCAACAAGCTTGGAGTAAACATGCGGATATGAACGCACTCATAGGAGCAGGGGGGCGATAGCGAAAAGTCTCCCGTATCATGGCCTGAACGAAGGGCAACCTCGAACGGTCTGCATATTCGGGCAAAGCATCTGGCCCCATAACCGCGTCTATTTCTGCTTGAGCGCGTTTTTGAATCTCGGGATGCAGGACCATGAGCAGGATAAACGTCGAGATCGTTCCAATATTCTGCCGGTATGCATGACTCGTAAGGTGGAACAGGTCTGAGCGGACGAGAGACGAGACTTACGGTGTCTGCACCTCCTGAGACCAACTGCGTACCGACGTTTCCAACCATGTCTCTCGGATAGTCTGAGCTCTCCAATGCTTTGGAGATGACAGAGGGTCTAGCCGTGCCATTTGCCTGTTATGTGACCACGTTAAATCACCCGGGCATCAAGAACTGAAGAGACTACTGACCATAGATCTCGAGACGTATTGCAGCGCTTCTTCTCTGAATCGAAGTGAGAGCTTCTTCCATCTAGCTGCAATCTTCTTGAATCCCGCCCCAGGGACCCAGCTTGGGACGTACTCCACTAGACACAACCTAAACATGAGCACATCTTTTCAAGTGGATGACAGAGGTAAGATGGACGTACGCAGTGGAATCCAATTCACCAGGAACTCCGACATGACAGTCGCGCGCGAGAAGGTCTCCGCATGTTCAGCAGCATTGAGCACAAATGCATCATTGCCCGAGACACTCTCATATCCGTAAACCATATCCAACATGACGGCAATCGGAAAGCTGAATCGTCACAATGTTGGACTCGGAACCGGCAGCTTACAAACGCAAAGGAACGAACGTACTCCCTGATGTGATCTAAGAACTTGTCTGGTGTCCGAAGCAAATGCCCAAGGAACTTGGTGACGTGTTCCCTAAGACGGCCTTTGTACTTTGTGATCTCTACTGGACCGACGCCAGTAGCCACCAGTCTACGAGCCAGGCGTTGGCGGGCTGGGTCGGGCTCGAATGTAACGCCATTATCTATACCAGCCCTGGAAAAAACCGTAAGTCGCCGTGTACACCTTAGCGAACGGAGAAACTGACATAACGGCCATCTTGATTGAGTCTCGTGCTGAGTAGATGGCTGCCCGTTTGTCGAAAAGCTCCGTAGCGGTTTCGAGAGTGTTGACCGTGACAATGTCATGGGTAAGGACTCGTAAGCGGACGAGGGGACCTGCGACATATAAATCAGAAAGAATTCGGGCATATATCGAGGATGCGGAAAGCTCACCATACTGCAAGGAGTACTGCCGAATCGTCTCCCATGGGTCCTTCACGGGTAAGATGTTTCCAAGAATAGGAATTCCTGGTGGTCCGGGAGGCAGAGGTCCTCGAGATTTGCGAGTCAGAAGAGTGGCAGAAACTACCCAAGGCGAACACTAGCCCAGGGACAACCCAGCTGTCCATGATGTCTTTAACGAGGGGGAGAGAATACTGCCAGCTAACGCCGCACAGAGCATACTCACTTATATATGTTCAAGCACTGAGATATCCATCTCGCCAAGACGACCATGGTGAGCTCATGGTGAGCCGACCCTGCTCAAGTGGCTATGCATCGGCATGTACTGCTTCGCGAGGCTGAGGGTATAAGCAGGTGACCCGCTGGCGCGCGGTGATGCGTACTCCTAAGGGCTTTACACTCAGTATGCATTGACATCATTGGAAACACATGACGACGGAACTGGAGGACAGATGTCAACGAACCTCATGAGCCTGCTTCACCAGAAACGGCGTGGAGACGGTCATCGGGAAGCTATGTGGTATTGTCCGAACGTCAGAGAAGCAATGTCGCGGCGTCACAAGCAGGACACCCATGCAATATTGTCAATTGATCGTCCCACACAACAGTCTTTGCTGGAGGTGAAGATTCATCAGTGAGTAGTTTGTTCATAGTCGTTCGAGCGTAGCACCACAGCTTCACACCCAAGCATAGTGAAAGAATACATGCTCTGGCAGGAGCTGTGCATTGACAGACCCGATTCCAGTGATTAAAACGAAGCACGAAAGAGAAATAGGTTCTTGCTACGATTGCCTTCCGTAACGAGGTCCGCCCCGTAGATTAGCCGAACAGCTCTCGGGATATCTGCTATCTGCTCGCCGTCGTGCCTGCAGCCTAACGATGTCCTCATCTAGGCTCGTAAAACCAGCCCGCTCGCCGAACCTCGCGTCTATCTAAATATGGGCAGGGGAAAGACGCGAGCTTGCGAGCGGGCTGGGCTGATTCGCCGCGTTTCCCAGGGGAGCGACCAAAAAGGCAAGAGGCGCTTAGGACTTAGAATTTTCGCGCATCTGGTACATAGACTCCCGACATAGATTTGTCTCTCATTCAAGCAACATGTATGGTATTGACACAAAACAACGACAGTATGGTAGGGAAGCAATGTAAGAGCCATAAAATGACACGAAAATGGGCGAAGAGAAGGAGGATGAGAATTGGGACGAAATATTC
>RWJN01000061.1:0-108985 GCA_004332605.1 Steccherinum ochraceum
TGAGGTTGCCCCATGGCCGAGATCGGAGGATCTGACACCTCTTGGGACGGCATCCATAATCCGCCCGCTCCTTCTGCCAGTGGCTTGCATTGTCGCCACTCTCTCCCTCTGAGCCCCATTCGTTCGATCTGTTTGTACCATGGTTTGCGATTGCGACGTGCATCGCCTCTTTCTGCGCCAGATCGATGACCCTGGTGTATGTTCCGAGTGAGTGATTTGCCACTCTCTGTCAGACGTGGCCCCAATTTATGCACAGCACTTCACAGTTCTGTCTCGGCAATAATAACGATATTGGAGGCGCGGGGAGATGAATTTGCTTTCGCTCCCGAGCCCGGTGAGACGCTAATAAGGCATGGATCGATCTCGCGGTTCCTGCTCCTCGAGACGCGTTGTCATAGAACGGCAATATAACGATGGGATGCTGTCCACGAATCACGGTTTTCCGTCGGTTTCCCCCTCCTCCCTCCCTCGAAGTCGCTCGTCTCAGCCAAAGATTTCGTTACTACCAACATGGCTCCCACTATATATGTTTCTACCGACATGCGAGTCTTCCAACCTCCACCCATGGCCAGTCAGTCACGACCAGGCTCTTCTCAGGGATGGCTTTCACCTACCATAACTCCAACCACCGCAGAACAGCTTGTCTCCTGCTCACAATCCCAGCAGTCTCCTTCCTCTGCAACTATCTCGTCCGCATCACCCCTCACTCCTACCTCACCGCGCCCACTACCACGCGTTCCAACGCCGTCGCTCACGCGCAAACACCGCCCACTCCCCTCAGTACCATCTGAACCAAACACCCCTCTAACACCAACACAACACGGGATCCGTCCTCTACCTCTACCCCGACCAACTCCGACCCAGAGCCCGTCTTCAACACCTTCGCACTCCCCGTCATCCAGCTCGTCATCTTTATCCTTCCTGCCTCCGACACCGCCGAGCGAAAGACCGCGGTTTACTCCCACTCTAACGCTCCCAATCCCAAACGTCTCGGTCCAAGTCTCCTCCTCAGACTCTTCACGACTCGACGGAATCTCGCCCATCGTCTTCGCCTCTGGCCAGTCGTTTGGGGTGTGGCCGACCTCCGAGTCGGACGAGGACACCGACCACGAGGACTTCTCAAACGACAGCTTTGACAGTTCAACTTACGGGTACGAACCCAGAATGACGGCATCGCTGCCAGCGCTGTCTGACCCCGACGGTGAGACCCTGTCAAAGTCGGCCTCAGCGGACTGGGAACACACTGGAGGGCCAAAAGTCGCGATGGATCGTCTTCATTTACCAGAGCATCGCGTCTCACGACGGAAGAGTGGTGACAAGGAGCATCGGAAGTGGCTGAGGGAGAAGAAGGGCAAACGCTGGATTGAAGACGACTACAGCCGCGTACTGGACAGTTTGAGGAAGCTGTAACCGGACACCTGAGTGAGTGTGCTCATTTTTTCGTCGATTCGTCAGTCGTGAACAAACCTTTACTGACATCTGTGCAGTAGCCTTTGTTCTGCATTCGGCGCAACGTTGTTCTCCCACTCATGGCGTTACGCCGGCCGTGCCCCAGTCGCCCATCAATCCGCCAACTCCGCACACATCTAGATCACAACCAAGCAGAGATAGACGGCAGTCGCTTGGAGTCGACGGACTTGGGAAGAATCGTCGGCACGGGTCAACATTGGGGTAGCACAGGTGTGGTGCCTGTTCGTTGTGTTGTGCGCTGTTCCGTGATCCGTACCTGCGTCGTAGTATCTGCTGCAGCCTTGCCCTGGCAGGGCTACAGTGCCATGCTAGCCCTTCTAGGCGGTCTCCTTCATATGGGGGAGATTACGCAAAGAGGGTAGCTCATACGACATTGCTAGCTCTGTTTATTAGAATTGGTCGTATTTTACGCTCTTGTATTAGAGGTTCGTCATCACTCTGCATTGTACACTATTATCATTCGCATTCGGATTGGTCTAAGTTTACCTAGTATCATATACAATGTGTACCCGTGATTGGTTTTCATTGTATGGTTGAGGCTCGTGTGCCTTCGTTTGAAGCAGGGTTTGCCAGGGTACTAACCGGTAAGGCCTGGTAAAGTACGATGAATCATGAATGTCAGCCACAGGCCCACGAGTGGCGGGAGGGCAACGATTCGGGCAGATAAGCGCCTGTCGAGTCCTTCTCGTCAACTCCCATCATCTTTTTGGCCGAGGTTATAACATTGACCATCTCATGGATACACAAGAATGCAATCCTCAAGCATCAGCTCATCCTGCCACCAGTAACTAGTTTTCGTGGCTATTGCTGTGAAATATGAACCTGATCATGTACCCGTCTTAGGCCTTCCCGTGCCCATGCTGGCGGCGATGCAGGCGCCACTCCCAATTGCAAGCTTCAACACTCCACTTCCTCCAGAGGTCTTCGACAACATCATTGACCAGCTGGACTTCAAGAATCTCAAAAAGCTCTCCGTTGTATCTAAATCTTGGCTCTATTCGACCCGACGCCACATCTTCCACCATATTCGTCTTCATACATACCACAATGAGGAGGACAACAGGACCGCGTCGACACACGACCTTCCAACCTTTGTCATTATGTTACAAGGCAGCCCTCAAATTTCTCCGTACCTTCAACACCTTCATTTGTCGGGGTTGATCTTTCTGACTTCCCTGGTTCGCGCTGTGGAGATGCTCGTCCAGCTGAAAACCCTAACCCTAGGTGGCGTCGAGATCAACCACAAATCCAACACGCCTCTTCCCGAGCCAGCCTCAAAAAGCCGCACCCTTAAAAAGCTCGTCATGTCCTCCATCAGACTCCGGAATTTCCCTTCCGCTTGGTCGGTCAAGCTGGTCATTTTATCCATGTTCTCGTCAGTGTCGCAGTTGCACGTAGCCGGCACGTGTCTAGCCGACCATGACCACTCTTGGATAGAACACTCCATACCCGATGCCTCTCGTCTCATCGACGCCATCGGCTACCGTAACTTCAGCAACTCCATGTTCACATCGCCAGTTGAAGGGGCGTGCGTTGACATCCTGATGCACAGCCTCGAGCTCTCGAACACGAACACCGAGGAGGGCGGGACGTTGTGCATACCCGCATGGCCGTTCTTCTCCTGCGCTGAGATTCGTAATACCAACATTTACGACGGTCTCTGGGCTTGTCTGCCCCCCAATCGGGTCCGGACCCTTGAGTTCATGCTGAACATCGACGTTCCGCCCTCGCTTATCGTCCGCATCCTCTTCAAATGCCGGGATCTACCCTCTCTCAAAACGGTCGTTTTCAGGTATCCTCGACGAGCCGGAGATGTAGCGGGATCTGTGGAGGTATTGGAGGCCCTAGGCAAGGTCAAAGCGCTGCGAAAAATTGTGGTCGACATGGGCTATTGGGATAATTGGGTGCCGGCTTTCGCTCAAGACATGCATCACGCATTCAAGGAGGTATCGCGTGGAAGCAAACAATGCGAGGTCGAAATTCTGCACTGCGGCGAGCGTGTGGATCGAAAAAGGTAAGCGAAGTTCAAAGTTTTCATGCTTGCCTTGCACGAACTCACATGGTGCAGCTGGAAGAGCGTGGTCCCAAAGCCACTCGATACGGACTATCATGATATGATGCCCGGGGTATTCGGTCGGACTGTCGCGTTCTGATTTCCATGTTTTATCCTTCAATTTCGCCTATAAATCACGTCGTTTGTCGCGCTGTTGCCGCACTCTCTCCTTGATATGCGACGGCTTTTGCCTGGCCCATCCAGTCAGACTCGAATACTCAATCTTCTCGGAACACAACTCATGCGGAGACTGGAGTATGTTCTGATATGTTGTACACCTCACTTGCGAATGCAACTCGTTCTTGAACAGCAGTCTTTGATCATTCGAACAGCATCAAACATCGATAGTCCGTCTTCTGACACATAATTCGTACACGACTCGAACTCGGAATCCTCCACCATTCACCGCCAACATGCCCACATTCACTCCCGCGTATCCTGCTACAGAGCGACTATTCTTTGGGATGACGGTGCGACCCGAGCTCAGAGGCTCAAGTCGACGGGAACACAGCTGACAGAAATGAGGCTCTTCACAATCATATCGGCACGGCGAACAGCGGGTAGAATTGGACGAAGTAGAAACGTACGTGGCTGTTATCTTGGCAACAGACAGCGCTGCCGCTGCAACTATCGCCGCCCACTCCAACGACAGAGAGGGGAGAGCATCCTTGGCCGACGAGAGCGTTGACATCTTGGACAGGGACGCCGATGCTGTCAAGCAACGCGGCGCCATCAGCAGAGCCCTCCTGTGAGAGCAACAGAAAGAATGAGTATTAGCTCGGACGTGGCGTTGAATAAGGGGTCAAAAGTGCAGTAAAAGACGTACGGTGAAAGTGCTGTCACAGCACTGGACGGGAGCAGTGCTGCATTGGCTAGCAGGCAGGTTGCGAGTGACGAGCTTGGCAGGAGTGGCGACCGCAAGGACAACGAGGGAGAGGAAGACAGAAAGAGTAGCTTGGTACATTGTGGATGTAAGTGCTTTGGAATGCTTTGGTTTGCGAGGTGTAGCGAATGCTGAGGAACATAACGTTCAAAACGCAGTCCTTATATACCTTTCGTCTGGTCTCTGCTTTGTCCTGGTCGCTGGAAGTTTCTCTAGAGTCAAACGTCATATGAGCTTTGAGGAGAAAGTTGCCCCAGGACGTACAGTCACGCACCGTTGTTGAAAATCCAATAGTGGAACTCTGCTCCAACGTACTCACAGAGAAGTTACCCTGTATCGTCCTTGTACGTTGATCTCACAAACGACGAAGAGCCATGAGGGTCTCGTTATTCGAATGAGCGCCAGTGGTGGAGCTCATCCGAATTCTTTCTTACTGTAGTCCTGGAGGCTTGAGTACGGTATGACGGACGCAAAGACATGAGCGTACCAATAGCCCTGCGAGATTGGGTTGTCCGACGGCTGACCTGATGCATATTTCTACAGCCGTACTTGCAGCTGGAACAAATTTTGAAGGTTCCCTGATGAGTGGATCATTCACTGGGAGTATCATTCGTGAGCGAGAGAACCTGTACGGCCAGCAGAATAAAGAGCCCTTGTATGTCAAGTTCAGACAATGTCGTTGACGTGGAGCGGCAGAATATACTCACCGTAATTCCAAATACTGCGTTCATATCCGAGGACGACGAAGCTTCGACATCACGTCGGTGCTACCCTCAAGACGGCGAAGGCCTGATCCCCGTTCAGTTAATCCACACGAATGAGATGAACCGTCCACAGTCTCCCGAGGTATTTCTGTTCTATGAACGTGTACGCATGCAGGCCGGTGCACGCGTGCGTAAATGGGAGGATTTTATATCCTGAAAAAGAGGCGGCGAGCGCAGATTGCGCGGACAAAATGATGTCAAGGGTTTGCTACCTGTGTCGAATTTGTATTTCCTGCAGTACTGGCACATGCCGAGAGATACAGGAGGACATGTGCTGAAAGAAGAAGTCTTCAGTGAATTATAGAAGGGAGGAGTGAACAGGTCGGAACATACTGATCGTGCCGACTCTTTGATGAGTGCTGATTGAAAATATTGTCCGTCTCATTTTGGAGAGCATGACAAGAGATACATCACTGAGCATGCCGGGTTGGTGCGCAGTTGCATCATATACCGGAGGAACGCAATTTGCACATGACGGCCTATACCGCAACAAAGCCGCGATCAGGGGACCTGCTTATAGTCGTTACAGACACAGTGAGCTGGGTAGAAGATGTGTAGACACGGAGGTATGTAGAGCGTACTGAGCTGAGATTCTTAAATTCTCTGTTTTCCTGTCTCAGTGCATGGTCCAATTGGCCCGGTGCCGCCTCATGTTGCGTCCGACTTGCCAGCGCAGATCGATAGAGTCTGCCGACCTTCAGCCGCGAGAGATAGGTACTTCAAGAAGAGAACATACTGTGCGTGCTGTATCTGGCCTGTTGCGTGTGATTTGCCTCGAGTCGCAGAGCCTGAGTGGCACTGGGCCAGACTGGGCCACAGCAAGTGGTCGATGTGGTCACGGCTCTGCCTGCCCTGAACAAATCACGTGCAACGGCCGGACGCCGTCGCAGTGCCGTCGCTCGCCGCCGCCGAACAACCGTTTCACGGAACCCTCCTCTTGGCCCCTTCCTCCTCCTCCTCCTCCTCCTCCTCAAACGGCTCCCAATCGCAATATGCTTTCTTCTCGACGGTCGCAAACACGTTCAACTTGGCGAGAAAGGCTGCTGTCAGACTCGGGTCTTCCTCTCTCCAGCAAATCACGGCGTCCTGGCGACTCTCCAGGCGTTGGTAAGGCTCGGCGCACGGAGGTCCCGCGGGAGATACTGTACTGGGTTTGAACGAAGAATGGAGAAGTTTACTGGGGCAAAAATCAGGGTGCGTGACGTCATTCTCTTGTCTAAACCTGCTCTGACCAGCGGCGATGCTTTCATTCAGTCCAAGTGACGACACCGTCTATAAATTCTCAATACATCTCCTCTCTAGTGCTGCTGGGCCGTCCGTTGCCGTCCACGCCGAATAACTTCACATCCTGAGTGAATGTTCTTACATTGGCACTACAACGTGCAAGTCTTGTCGTTGTTTATTGCGTGGTGAATTTCTGCAGGTGTGTTGAGATTACTGCGGCATATAGAGCGAAACTTTCACACATAGTTTTGGTAGCTTTCGCTCTGGTGAAGACGGCATTTGATCGTAGAACGTCCCACTACGTACCTCCATTGCACGCATATGCTCTTGAGACAACCGTCAAACCCTTAGAGCTGGTCTCGCGACTCCAAGCCGGTTGGCCGTTAGCCCCATGTCTCACCGGGTTATGACGCGTCTGATGTCCCAACGTTTCTTACAAGGAGGTCAGCCGCGGACGCCAAAGGTCAACAACCTCGTCCACAACCTAGGTATTCCCGGTTCAGCGTTCAATTCGAAGTCCGGATGCCAGTACCCTGATGCATGAGAGGCACAACTTTGCACAGGTCCCCCGTTTCAGAGCAGGTCTTCTCCTGAAAGTGCTCACTCGACCGGACTACGAGATCGCGTTTCATCTCTGTATTCCACCCCGCTCGTCCGAGCAAAACCTCGGAGGAGAAGGCGTTCGTTCTATCCGGAGAACTCTGTCTGCGAAGTCGAACTTTGGCTCAGATGGTCTCCTTGAGCTTGACGCACTAACGGGGTCGCACTCTCACTTTGATGTCGATGCCTCCAGTTCGATCTGGTTTATCGCAGATTGGCCCCTGGGAGCGAGTCACGACGATGTCTCATGCTTAAAAAAGGTGTGGTACGTCGCATCGTCAATGGAAGAGTTTCTGTGTACCCTGACGTCTCCATTCTACAGCTCCATCGACAACGGGTTCACCAATCCCTCTTCGTCTATATAAGCCTTCTGAAGTCTCATGCGGCTTGTCCAACGACTAGAAATTCGTCCTTGACCTTCAACCCACTTGTAAATTCTCGACTACGAACCCTCTCTACTGCAATGTTCAGCACTCTTCTCGCCGTCTACGCCGGAGTCGCTCTCACCGCCGTTACGACTGCCACCCCTGCACAAACCCAAGGGGGCGCTATCCCTGTCAGTCAATGTAACACGGGATCCATTCAGTGCTGCGACAGCACTTTCACTGTGAGTACCGCCTACTCACGGGTAGTCATCTCCAGTGCACTGATTGGCCATTCGCTCCGTTACGCAGGAAGGTTCCGCGGGCGGTACAGCTCTTCTTGGCTTAATCGGGGTCGTTGTTCAGGACGTCAACGCCCTCGTCGGACAAGGATGCTCTCCTCTCTCCGTCGTCGGCGTCGGGAATGGCGCCACCTGCACTGCCAATCCAGTTTGCTGCGAGGACAACAGCAATGTACGTGTCTGCAAGGCTTGATGAATATTCGCCGCCACTGACATCATTTATCCTGCTAGTCGTTGATCTCAGTTGGCTGTGTTCCGATCGACCTGAATCTCTGAGCCGCGAAGTCGAATATGAAGAATTCTACTCAACGGTCGAAATCATGTGTAGCGTAGTTTTGAGCTTTTTAAAGAACGGAAGGATAGAAGTAAATGCATGCATTAATACGCATTAATGTTGTTAGGCAACAGCCAACGTCGTCCCTCGAGTCTAGTGCCTGGCTGAGAACCCATCATGCCATCATGCGACCAATCCCTGGTCGGAGGAGGTCGGCTCGCTATGCCGCGATCAAGCCGTTTCCACCGCTCCGTCGCATCGCTTTTGCACAAGCCATCGATGGAGACCGACACCGTCGTTCTGCTTCACCACAGCGACCCAAAATATCACTGACTCTAAAGCTTTCATCGGAGGTTTGAAGTCTCTCGAATACATCCAGCTCATCTACTCATACATTCTACTCTTCCAGCTAGTGATATGCAGGGGCCATCGCTGAAGTACGGCGTCAACGGTCCCGCTCTCCCTCAAGAGCTGTTGGAGTATGCTATGGGATTTATACAGGACCGATGGACTCTGCATTGGATATCGCTGGTATCCCAGGCCTTGCTGGTGGTCGCGCGTAGAGAGCTCTTCCGCGAGTGCTACGTGATGAGTCACAGGAACGGGAGATCCTTGGCCGACTTCGTGGAATTCGTAGATCAGTGCTCATGGTGTACTGGTCTCATCCAGTCACTGTACTTACGCTGCAAAATCAAGCCCGTTCAGTTCTGCGAGGTCGTCAGCAAACTTCCAGCGCTGCGTCGTATCTCCATGGTGATGGCCAGCATCGATGTCGATCACAATTCTCTACCTCCCCTCCCTTCCACCAATCGCGAACTTGAAACGCTCGTGTTCACCTTCATCCAATCTTCCGGTATCACTTCGTGCATTCCAGCACTATACCTGGCCAGCTTGTTCCGGTCCATCAACCACCTAACCATGGAAGCAGGCCCAGCACCGCGATTGCCTCCCTCCGAGACGGCTCGTATCATATCCCAGCTACCCTTCCGCCGAACCAAAATCTCCGCATTCACCTTCTTTTCCAGCGGCTTGACTCCAGACGTCAATCACGTTCAGCGATTAGCCGAATCTCTGATCCAAATTCTGGACCTGCGGAACTTTACCAGTCTGATGATTCCAGTTTGGCCCATCGACGCTTACGGCCCGTCTATCGTCTTCACCCGTAGCGTTTCGCGCACGACAAGATACCTCACCATCGAGCTCAACTCCGCGGGAGAGGACTTGAGCGGAGACCGCACCTGGACCCTACTCGAATTCTCCACGTTCAGTGCGTTGGAGGAGATACGGTTCGAGTTCGTCGTCCAAGACGATCGGGCTGAGGTGTGGGCGGTTGCCGCCGCACTTCTCTCCCAGTTCAACCCAACCCAGCTGATTCCGCTCGTCACTTTCGCCACGCGCTTTCCGCAAAGGTACTTTGAAAGGATCGACTGGACCCGTCTCCAGACGGCATTGAACATGCTCGACATCCAGAAGATCCAGTTCCTGTTTGGAGGATATCCGTCAGCGGAACTGGAAACTGTCAGACAGCGGATAATGGGGAAAATGCCTGGTATGCGGCACGAGCTTGTGGTCCTCAGAGACTGAAGCACAGATTTCTGGTACGTAATTATCAACTGCCTTGTTCTATGACTCTGAACGGTTGCATCTTTAGGTCTAATGAGCCGCTACTACGTTGCGAAGCGGCAGAAACTTGAACTACGTGTCGTGCTCGTCGCATACTGTAACCATTGGACCTTGTCTTTTATGATACCTCAGGTGTAAACTACAGGAGCCTCACCGGTTCAGGCTTCACTCAGACGATGGTGCTTGAGAACTTGGTTCAGGTTCCAAGTAAAATCGTGTTCCGCGAGCTTCCGGAGTGTTGAGGTCTCCAGTGCCTTGAATAGGCCTACCCGGTCTCTTGGGGCTTGTAGTAGTTCCATTTCTCGCTGTTCTGTCACCTTCCTCGTTGACTCGTCGAACCGGTGAGGAAACAGTACTTTGTATTCCTTTATGGACGTTTTCGCGAGAGTCAGTCCCTCAGAGTTCATCTGGTCCACATCCGAACTATTTTGCTTCGTATATCTCGAGACTTCCTATATATTTACGAGTCGGTTGTCGCACCCTGGATGCGCTGCTGTGATTGAATACGAGATGGTTTTGCACGTGATGACTCGTTGGTCCCGCTCAGCGCCGTTCATGCCTAGCTTGCACTTCAAGCTTCAAGTTCTGTCATCAGCACAGCTACTTCGAATTCTATCTACCATAAACCGGGTATGGATCATCCTCAGGCAAGCACTCTTCTCTCATTACTGTTTGCGGAGTAGGCCATTAGCTCAACAACTCAGCAGTTTCAACGACTGACCGCTTTTCCACCATCTGATCTGATATACCACGTCGTCCAACACTGCAGCGACGACCGTGACACTCTTCGTTCCTGCACCCTCGTCTCTTCTATCTGGAGAGATATCTCGTCGAGATCGCTTTTTACAAGGCTCTCCGCTGTGCCATGCCAGCCTCAGAGGTCCCTCGAAGCTCTCACTCTCTTCCTGGACTCCCATGATGGCTCATGCGACGTCGTCACACACCTCTCCGTCCGAGCACCCTTGCAGAGCACCACGTTCTTCTCAGGAGAACTATCTTTGCCTCTCCTTCTCAATCTTCTCGGCAAGCTCCCCCAGCTTAGCGAAATACACCTGAGCAATGTGCGCGTCCAGCAGTGGCCAATGTCCCTGGTGTCTTCCTTCCCCTCTCATCCGACGAAGAAGCTCCATCACCTGCGGCTCTTCGAGACCTGCATCGGGTTCGAGGATCGTGAGTTTACATGGGGCTCACTTTCGCACCTCTTACACCTTTTCGCATCCATACAATCCCTGCACATTAGTATGGCACGTAACCGCCCCGAACATGGACGCCGCATGCCATCATCGCCTCCCCAAAGACACCTCACTCAGGTCGAATTGTTGGATCTTTCGATCAATGGCGATAGCGTAGGGATGTGTCAGCAGCTCTCAAAGTCTATCCAAGTCGATCAAGTGGGTTATTTGCGACTTACTACTGGGAGTCAAAGAGAGGTTCGGATGGCGGCGGCGTACAACGATTCGGAGGCGGTGCTCCCACACATCAAACATCTCGAACTACATCTTCCGATCCTAGGTACGTAGAACACGCTGTTCATAATGATCTCCATTAAATACTCACGAGTAGAGGGCGTGGAGGCTCCGTTGTTCCTCGCGGTTGCTAGCGCACTGAAGAGCGTTCGCTATGTCCTTAATCTCAGCATACCAGCCACCGCCTCGGCATTCGTCTGCGGATTCTTGCATGTCGGGTTATCATTATCCACTCTACCAGTCACGGTTCCCTTGTCCCTCGTCTACATCCAGTTGACAATGCCCCTTACGCTCCTGAACTCCTGGGAGGGCAACCGGTCGCGCAGCCTACGAAGTCTCTACCAACGGATAGGCTGGACGCATCTGATATCCTGCGTAGCGCGGCTGCCCGCAGTGCAAATAGTCAGAATTGAGGTTGTGGTTCTTCCGCAGCCTCAGCCCTCTGACGTGATACAGGACCTAGTTGATTTCTTCCATGGCGGCCTGGCGAGCTCGGATTACTTCCGTCGTGGCGAGGATGGAGCCTCAAAGCTTGAGATCAGCGTAACTTAGGTGAGTTGTTAATCTGGCAAGATTTCTCCAATGAATTTTTATCATCGGCTCGTTTGAAGATGTCTCCGCACATATCTATGCACTCAGGTAGGCGATGCCTTCAGCGCACGTCTGGCCAAGAGGTGTTTTGTATTACGCAAATGTAGGATATTTCGGTATACTAGATATCAATCAAAGTGGTACCTCTGAGTCTCAGCACGGTTGACCTGAGACGAGTTGAACCCTGCACGACGACGGCAGCGCGAGCGCGTCCGTCAAGATCGTCTGCGCAAACGGCATAACCACCATTGGGGTCACTGCGTCCGCACCCGAACCGACCACAAAGACGACCACCTCCACCTCCACCAGATACGGAAGTCGGCGCAGAAAGTTCCCCAAGCTACTCCAGCACCTGAGCTCAACCAGGTCGGCCATGAACGTCTCTTCTTCGGCTACGGAATGGTGTTTGCGGACTTCGACGCGTACGGTGGATACGTGTGAAGAGGGTGGCAAGGAAGATAAGTGCGTGAACATGAGTTTCCAAAAGGGCTCGGAGTCGACGAGTTCTTCGAACTGGTCGTTCAGCTTGATGCAGATGGACTCCAACCGCGTGCATGAGGAGAGGTCGATGAGAAGCGGGTTGAGTGGGTGCTGCGGAGTCGGTATACCGTCTAGCTCAATGATTTCGCTGATATCTACACGGAGAAGCCGATGAGATTTAAAAATAAGAAAGCCAAGTAGGTGAAAGTACTCACGAGGAAACGTAATTTCCAGATACCGCAATGCCTCAGTGTTCATGGCTCCAAGGACAGTATTGCACGTATTCGTGAACGAGGGCAAGTTCCTCCACTCTAGCTTCACATCCGGCGTGTTCGCCAGGTCAACCACCTTCCCAAGCGCGACCATCAAGTCCTCAGCGAAAAGACAGTTGTCTTCGACGTACAGGCACCGCAAGTACGTGGATGGCCACGCAGGAGAAGCGATGAGCGCGGCACGGTCCAGGTCCGGCATGAGAGTCCGTACCATGTGGAGCTCGGAGATGGAGGTAAATGCGGAGAGAAGGTGTAATAAGGGTAGAGCCGTCGCTCCCTTGACGGTGCACCATGAGATATGGAGCGTATCGAGGCTGGTTGGGTTTGGGTGCGGGAGGATGCTTGGAAACGGTGATTCAAAAATAGTGGATGCGGCAATGGAGAGGGACTGAAGACGCGTCATGTTCCCAATGAGATCAAGCAGAGTATTGGTATAAAGCTGGTTGTCCAATTGTGAGAGCTTCAAGTGGCGTATGTACGTGCCCACTGAAGGCCCGGGCACGATGCTCCGTTGTGCAACGGAGAGCCTGTCCTGGAGGAGCGTGTATCCAATGGCATGAACCACACACGAGCGAAACAGATGACTGCGAGCCGTCGCGAGACATGCGCTTGAGAGGAGAGCAAGCTCATGCAACGTGGTTTTGTCGTCGCAGAAGAGACCAATGACGGTGTCTATGAGCTCTTGGGGAAGTCGCGCACGCGACATCTCCTCGGTGGAAGACATAAGTTCTGTATTGCGTTGCGGTCAGCGTCACTTATCGTGCCGAAGATGGCTACCGTACCTGCACTCACTGCCTATACGAACAGCAGCTTGAAGTGATTGGGGGTAAGAGACGTTGTTATGGTAGAAAGACAAGTCTACGCGTCGCATTGAAACAGAGCGTGCCACGTGTCATACCGGTCCGGAGTTCCGGAAGACCGTCGTTCGTTGAGTCTCATTGCCCAAACATCGAATTTGAAAATTGAACGTTTGAACGGTCATCGAAGTGAAAGCACAACTCGTTTGGTGTATTATGTACAATGGTGCATCTTTGAACGCAATGACAAGAAATCCGCAAGCGATCAGTTGGGCCCGACGAATTGGTAGAGAATCCGGCGAACGAGGCCAGAGAGGTGTTGAGGGTCGTTCTGGTAAATGCTCTGTTCCCCAAGACGAAGCTCCACGTCAGCTCAGGCGTTGACAATGAGCACACGAGAGTACGTACCATGACCATACCCATCCCGATCGATGTCAGCTGAAGACAATGCCTGCCATTAGCTCTTCACCACCTCAAAAAAAAGGTAGGACTACCCACCAAGACATCTCCCGCACTCCCCATCCCTCTTACCAGCCCCCGATCCCTCAGCACGCCCCACGCACCCTCCAACCCCCTCGGCAGCACATACATGGCCAACTCTTCCCTCCGATGCGCCTCCTCCACGAACAATGACAGACCACTTAAAGCACCTCCAAGCCAAAATGACGGTTTCTGGATGAGAACGTCGACGAGCTTCTGCGGGATGAAGCGCGCGAGGGTAGAGAGCAGGGAAGGAGTGGGGGAGGAGCGGAAGGAAGTAAGGAGGTTGTAGAGATTGTATTTTCCGCAGTTGAACGCTGTAGTTTGGGTCAGACACACACATGTACGACAGACAAAAAACAACATACACTGGAAGAGGACCACAAACACCCCCAAAAACGACGAACTCCTCACCGTCCCCGCCAACGCCTTCACCAGCATCCTCACCGGCTCCCTCATCACCGCCTTCCGCTTGAACAGCAACATAGGGATCACCGTCAACGCGCCATAGATCGGCAACATCCACCGCACGACGACGAAGAAGCGTTCGAGCTGCACGTACGTGCAGGACTCGATCCGAGGGTGGATGGTAGCGCAGGGTCCGACGAGTGTGCCGAAGTCGGGTGTTGGTAGCTGGGCGAGGCGTTTGCGCTCGAGGAGTTCGGTGAGGTTGCCTGGTGCGATGTCCTGGGGAGCGGGTCAGTAAGAATGAGAGCGGTGCGTAGAGAGGTCGGCTGACTTTGCGGTTGATGATGTAGTCTAGGTCGGGGATCTTGAAATGGCCTTCTGTGACGAGGTCTCTGTTCACTGACACGGCTGAAGGATGTACTTTGCAGGCGTGGCTCATCCTGTAGATTATGCGCGGTTAGCTCTATTCAGTGCGATAGCAGAGTCACCGCTCACCAATTCACGTATGCTGGAGGAAGCGTGTCCGGGCGTATCAAGAAGCTGTATAGAATCTGACCGCAGCTGAACAGATAGTGAGCGAAGCGCCGCAGGTGAACAGATGATGCTCACCATAATGAGAAGAGCAAGACGTCTCCATGGGGAAGAGAGTATCCACTTCGGGCAGAGAACGTGTTATATGATCCTTGAAGACCACTACAGACGTTATCAAGCTAAGTACTTGTCTCAAATGAACTGATTCACTCACCGTACAAACAGCTGTTGCGCAATCGTCGTCCGTCTCCCTTCCTTCTCGAACCCAACCGCCACCGCGCCCGCGATCGCGCCAGCCAAGATCGAGTACCACCGTCTCGTCTTCTTCCGTACCCATTGCTGATGCGCCTGCGCGTTTGTGGATAGCCTGGCTTGTCTAGATGCGCGAGGAACGGTGAGCATGTTCGCATCGTCCGTGGAGGAGCCTTCGACGAAGGGATCATCCGGTGCTGAGAGGTTCTTCGGCGCAGATGCACGTAAGCTGGCGCGGAAGTTGGGAGTGTCATCGGCGTCGTATGGTAAGGGTTTTGGGAGGAGGATGGGTAGAGCATTTAGAATGAGTTTATACAGGCCCACGAACGACCCTGGTGATCAAAAGGTTCAGTGATGGTTTTGATCCATGAGTAGACACCACACATACCCAACATCCCGGCGAACCTGAAGCAATCTTCTCCAAACAAAGCATGTTGAATGACAGCCAATCGCTGGCTCCTGTAAACGAGTTCGGTGAGATACTTGACACGGGTCAAACGCGTCGGAAGTACGCACTTTGGAATGCGCTTTATTCGCGTGAGCAACAGGATGAGATTTACACCTGCTCGGATTGCAAAACCCACTCCTCCAGCACCTGATGAGAATGCGTCGTTCGTCAGCGAAAGCCAAGATGATCCAAGATAAAATGATGCGCAAGAAAAAGGAAAGTAGTGTCACGTACGTGCAGCACCGCGACTAGCATGCTCTAGACACTCCCACAGATCGTCAAGCTCGACCGGCTTCTCTCCTCGGTCTCTCCACACGATCATGCGCGCACCGCGGAGGCGTTCTTCGTAGTTTGCGAGGACGACGAGGTTCTCGAATGACGCGATGGCGCGTCTGGGGGCGAATTGGAGGTAAGATGGGGCACGAGAGAGCGGGGGCGGTCTGCCGGGGTGCTCGTCGTGGGCCATAGCGGGGAAGAAAAGGGTCGGACACGCCTAGGATGGTGAGGAAAGGGAGCGAGGGAGGGAAGCCGGAGAGACCGAGAAGGAAGGGAGAGGAAGGAGCATGGCCAGAAGGGCGGGAAGAAGGCGAGGAGGTTTGTATGGAGTCACGGTGCTGTCGTCGCCAACCCCAGCGTGTTCCCATTGGTGCTCCTTCGGCCGTTGCCGCTCCCTCTCCTTCCGCTCATCTTCCATCTCCCATCTCCTTGTGATTCTCGTTTTTATTCCACGAATCCCCGTAACCGAAAGGCAGCCTCGGACAAGATCTATCCCAGTTCTACTCTACCTAACGTCGACCAGCTCTGGCGCACCAAGCTGTCTGCTCACGTACTGTCGAACACTGTGCACACCCCCTGCCTCATCCTCTACCAAGCAGGCAACTGAGCGATCAAAGGATAGCACTCCACCACTCTGAGCCCTTCTAGACACTTATGTTGAACCACTTGTCCACCCTCCCATCCTCCTCTGAGTCCTCAACCCTCGCATCCGTACGCGTCGAGATCCAGAAGATACCTGTCGCGATCAAGGACTCTTGTGGTCACTTTGCAGTTTGGTGCGGCTCCAATGCTGGACCGCTTTCGGGCAGGTTTTGCGCAAGTTGTGGTATCCGTCGGCCTTGGAAGTGGTTGTGCTAGTGGTCCGCATCGGTGTCGACACCACGCCCCCGGTGGTGATCACGCCCGTGGCTCAAACTGTCTGAGAGAAAGGCTCGAGCTACCGTCGTCTTGCAGAGTTCGACTCTCCTCAGACTATACGCGTAAGGGTATTTATGGCTTTGAGCCAGCCTGATTAATTGTACGAAACGTAGTATCGTCTCGACGTATACTAGCCCAATTGATGCTCATTTATGTATCTCGCTCACTCTCTTCCGGCCATTTTTGATAAGACGGGCCGAGACTCAGGTAGAGAATGTGAGCAAGCTAATGTGATTGAACGCATCGTGTATTTAGATGATAATGTACACGGGTCGTACGGAATGACATGTCGAGGCTTGAGATATTCTTTGCAAGGCGGTAGAGACGGACGCAGAGAGCAACGGCGTATCAAGGGGTTTTCTCCGTCTGATCTTCTCCCTGCAGTAAGAAGTACTCGGCGCCATACAGCGCAGACGAAGCCAGAGTCGCCGTCGTCAGCGCCACAGGACCAGCAGAGAACGGCCGCCTGAAGGACTTGCGCGCGTTGAGGAGGAGGTACGTTAAAGACCACGCTGAACACCAGAGAGCGTGAACTATCATCAGAGCGAGCGGTGAATGTGAAGGAACGATTACGACGGACCTGTCGAAATTCCACTCCCGTTGTGTGCGTCTCCTGCGTGCAAAACGTACCCCGCTCCTCCGTAAATCGCGCTGAACCCGAGACGCATCATGATTGGCGGCGTGGCTGGGCTAGCTGGAAAGATAGATGAGGCAAGAACTGGAATTTGACAAGGTCATCAGTGCTAGTGAAGGTCAACAACGCGCAATAGGAAAGAACACATACACAAGGCCGACACGCTCCATATTGGCCATCTGACATAGGAATTGTCAGACAAGACTGTGAAGTGAGCCTAACTGTTACTAGAGGCACTCACGGTGACTGGGAGTAAGGACGAATTGTCTCGAACGTAGATGATGAGGTAGTTGGAGCGGAGGATGGCTCGTTGGAGTCCATCGTGGATGATGGCGGGCAGGGAAGAGATGTCGGCGCCAGTCAGAACTTGTTCTGCACCATCATCTTCACCAATCCTTCTCCCTCTTTCTCCGCTCCTGACGTTCATTTCTCGAACATGACTTCAATTTTGGAATGTGCGGAATGCTCGGTATGCTCTCATGGAGCCACCAATATCCAGGCTACACAAGGTACGCGTCCAGTACTGTACTTGCAATTCATTTGCGTCAAAAACTCACTCTCCCGTTCAGGCTTCTTGCATACGCACCATGCCTCTTCATTGCCTTGCTGTATATGCCAGCCTTGCTAGGGACATGTCTTTCTGCTCTAGTTGGCCATCCCAGACGAGAACGTAAAGGAGAAATACTACTGTCTCAGCCACAACTTTCGGCGTTGCGTTCTCGTAATCTCCATGAATCGTCCCAGGTACATAAGCCTCTTCGAGCGACCATCGACAGCTCACAACGCAGCAGATGAGTTTCGCTTTGGATTCTGTAAGTGCACGCAAGGTACAATTTCCCGCGCGTTCGCTGATATTCGTCTTTCGTACGCCAGATTGCCTCTGAGCTGCTGTCGTCATGCAAGTCACCTCTTTCAGAGAGTTTTTGGCCTCCCTGCGCTCATTTCTCCTTCTCTGGTCATATCCGCCTGGTCCAGTCAAAGAAATCTACTCGATGGTCGGATTTCCTCCTTTCGACTTGGTCTGTGATATCGTCGAGCTCTGTGGTGACGACCGGGTCACCTTCACGGCCTGTTCACTCGTATCATCGACGTGGCGACGTGCATCCCAACACACCCTCTTTTCGTCCGTATTCGTGACCCCAACGAACTCGGCCAGGAATACCACCGCTTTCCGTACACTCTTGGAGACCAGAGAGGATCTAGCGCACCCTATCCGACGCCTCAATATTGGGATCGGGGATGTTCAGCGTGCAGACATGTGTACTCATGTACACCTCCCGGTGCTCCTCGCTCTCTTGCAGAAGCTGCCGAATTTGACAAGCTTGCACATCGACGCATTGCACGTCGTGTCGTGGCCTCAAGCCATTCCATTGCCATCTTCTCCTAGGTTGAAGCTTCATGCGCTATACCTGCATCGCACGGATTTCGAAGAAGTCGATTTCCCGTGGCAATCCCTCTCGCACCTCCTCGGGATATTCCACTTCGTCGAGCTGCTGGAGACATATCACCTCACCCGCACTCGATGTCCCAGGGTGGCCTCAATCCCACCTTTCCATCTACCTCGGATCTCGTCGTTGAAGTTCGACTGCTCTCAGCACCAGCTGGGGGAGCAGCTCTGGGAATTTGTTCAGGCCGACCAGGTTCTCGCCGTTGATCTGACGGCCTTCGAGCATACCTATGGAGAATTCTTTCAGGAATACCAGAATGTCCTGCGTGCGTTCCCAGGCATCAAGCATCTCAAGCTGGCTCACCCAGACCCGCATGATGGTGAGAACATTTGCCGAAGTAGTCGTCATTCAATCACCTCACCGTCAGCCTCGTAGGAACCATGCTGGAGCCAGTCTTGGATCTGCAGCACTGCAGGAACATTGAAAGCATCCAATACAATATCACTCTACCGAGAAGACCAAAACAAGTGGGTCTACACGAGTTCTACCCATCTGCTCTACCAAATGCAGGATGAGCGCACATCGTCGATGTTTTTACTCGACTCCATCCATCACTTCCTCTCTCTCACTGCCATTTCCGCATCACGATTCCCGACGACTTCGTGCAATCTGTCGTTGTGGACCAAGAAGACGAGGAGGCATGGGCGCGTGAGCAAAAGATAGGATGGTCGAAGGTGGTGAACGTGCTGGATGCTTTGAAGGGATTGAAGTCGATGAACATGGAGCTTGTCGTCTCTCCACGCCAGAGCGATACCCATCTAGACGGTCTCGCTGATTTCTTCCATGCGGGGTTCGAGGTCGCCGGTCTGTTCGACCCCGGACGTGCGTACACAGCGAATATTGTTGCCGTCAAATCCACTCGGAATTTCTAGCGTATGGTCCCGTGCGTATTTGCTCGCTGGGCTTCCGTGATTGTCTCCCTGTATGGTGCCGATTTACAGTACAATTCTTAGATCGAATCATAGTTGCTACGGCGGACATCTGAATAGCAAGTTTCGCTCCACAGCCAATCGACGGATGGTCTCCTGCTTCATTCTTTCGTTCCGTCTTTGCACCATGCAATTCTCGTGCTGCTTTGTTCGAACTTCAAAGGAAAGGATGAAAGAGCACTTTATGATCTTATCTCAGGTACTGGATATGATCTTCAAATCTCATTGGCCCTCGCTAGAGCGCTTACAATGCTTCTCTTTATAAAAGGCGATTCGGTGGCCCGCGACCGCACATAACTCTGCCTCCGGCTCTTCACAGATATCGGTGAGTACGCCACTGCCGTTGTCATGCTTTGTCGTGGCTCACATAAAGAACTCCAGAACCGGTTATGGCGATGATAGATTCGTCAAGTCAACGGCTCCCGACCGTCAAACTTCTTCAACCCGACTCCCCCGCCGCGTCCCGCATTCCACAAGAAATAGCTGACAGTATTATCGACCACTTCACTCTCGCTGATAACCGGGACGACCTGCACAATGTTGCTCTTGTATCTCCCATGTGGCTTCACTCCGCCCGACGCCAGATATTCTCCGTCATCGTCGTATCCGAAGCTGCTAGCAGGGATGGTGGACCGCCGCACACCTTGGATGTCTTCCGTCATCGACTTGACACCATGCCGAACCTCAAGTACAACGTGCTACATCTTCATCTAAGGAATAGCCATTTGGATACGCATATTGTTCGAAATGTGGTCGAACAGCTCCCTCTCCTCAAGTCTCTCCACTTGATCTCCGTCCACCTGGAGGTCCGCTCTACTCATTTGCTAAATGACATCAAGTCTTGTGGCCGCGATATCGCTTTGCTCGAGCTCTCTGGGATCGTCGTATCATCTTCACGACCCCTGCCTCAAATTGTTGGGATGTTTACTTCCATCTCAAAACTGCTGTTGGGCTCTGTGACATACTCGCTCCGAGCGCCCCGACCTGTGCATCGTACTTCTCGGAACCAGGACTCAGGCATCGGCGTTCCAGTGAAGACACTCTTACTTCTGGCCAATGGGTCTGATGAAGATCTCTATCAGAGACTGCGGGAAGTTCTGGACGTCAGTCAAGCACGCTCGCTTTCTCTGAGGTGGTCGAGGACCATCGGGGCGTCGTGTACTGGCGTCATCAGTAGTGTGTCGAAGACCTTACGCCGCCTTCATGTTGATCTTAACGGTGAGCATTCTGACGTTATCCAGGATCTTGTTACTCAGGCGAGACGCCACTTACAGGTGATCTCGATCTCAGAGATTGGATGCCCAAAGTCCTCACGTATGCTCCTGTAGGACCGGACTACTTTGACTACCCGGATCTGTCCCGCTGCTCAGCGCTCCGGGCGATCCACATATCCGTCAACAATAAGCAATCTTGCATGACGGTATGGCAGGACTATCTCGACGACGCCGTCAGTCTTGTGGGTATGCTACCCCGGGCTGCGCCGCTGTCTCAAATTTCCATCAAGATACTCAAACGATTTGTGGACGATCCCTCCAAAGAGCAAATGGCCGTGGTATCGCTTCCTTGCTGGCGTCGGCTTGGAGATTTGGTCGAACAGTTCTCCTCGCTCAAAAAGGTTGTGATTGCAGTCGAGCTCAAGACAAGGACGCGCACCATTATGCCTCTGTCCCTCCGCCAGTCAATGCAAGAATCCCTTCACCTGCCTCATGGATGCGAACTCGTATTTGATTTCCAGTGCTCGGTACGTCCACTCATGCGATGACCGTCGCTCGTCTTATGCTCACTGTCCGCGTTGGCCTCCCAGCCGTGGTAACGCGCCGCTACTAGCCTACATGCCACTTGTCGGACTTCTTCCTGAACGCTTTCTCGATATAATTGGGCATTCTGCTCGTTTATGATGCGATTCTTCTTGACTACCCAGGCTATCATTTCTCATGTATCATTATATTACCCCAAACTTGCTGAAGAGTATGTATCCATCTCCCAGTTCTACCGGCGGCGTAATAGTTTGAGCCATGCTACGAACTTATCACTATAGCAGGACCAGATCTCCGCCAGATCTCCGCCCGATCAGATGTTGACGCTGACGTGTACGTGTGGGCTTCGATGACTGCGACAAGTGTACTACAACTCTCTTCAGTACTCTCAAGTCAGATCTCTCTCTCTTTGAAATTCCGTCTCGAGGACTCCCAGTCTTACCGCGTCCATTGACTCTGCCACAGCAACTGTTCTACATCGAGCCGCCCTACCTTCCGAATGCGACTCGATTCGATTTGTGAACCTTCTTGTGAGAAAAGGTGCATCGGAAGGTTCGTTCTGACACTGCTTTCAGCGATCGACGACGTCTCGCTAACCAAGAATGCCTATCTATGTTCGCAGACGCCTGCCGGAACACGTCAACGCAGCACCATCAGTCAAACAAGGCGTTGAAACGCGCAAAACTACATATAACTGTACGGCTGCGTTGTTCAGGTTGCCTGACATCTTACTTCGGCCTCCTGGTGTACTGTCCTGTTCACTCTACTCATGACGAGTCTTTCTCGAGCGGACCTACAGGATCCTCCTCCGACAGCACCGAAACCCGAGCTACCATGTGCCGTGGGCACTCGAGGTAGAGATATACCTGTGGTGGGGCAGGATTATTCTACCCTCTTTGCTAGACCCACACCTCTAAGTACCTCAAGTTCCACGATCAGGCCCTTCGGGCTCTCTTCGACGCCGCTCTCGCCCGAGAATCAACGAGCGGACTATTTGACCACGATTCCCTTGAATGTGTTACCAATGTCAGCGGCCGAGCCAGAGTCGGAGGATACGAAGGACGATGAAAGTGCGCAGGAGAAAGATGAATATTATGTGCGGTGAGTCCGACTGAACTGCCGAGACTGACACTTTCTTATACTTGACCGCATACTAGACCACGTCTTCCCGGATTTATTGCCGTGTAATACTCGATTCGCACTCGCCTTATCCCGGCATGAGCTGACAATCCTCCAGGGCTCGTCGGTCTCGAGTGGGAAACCCTTCATTAGGTCTTCCTAGCAATTGGTGGCTCCGCGTCCGACCAAACGGAAGCCTGTATTACTATAATCCCTCCCAAAGTCTCGTCACCTCACAAGACATGCGCGACCCTCGTGTCCGCAATGTGGTCGAGAAAACTGCCCGAGACCTTGTCCAGAAGGCTTCCGCCAGCGGTCTTGCCGTTCCTGCAGATGCCGAACTCAGCGTGGAGCTCGAACAGATTGATGACGAAGAACTTGTCGTGCATAACTATATCTCACATTCTGATGGACATTGGTTTCAACTGCGGGGCCAAAGTACGTAGGTCTTGGTTTATACCTCTTTGCGCATTTTACTGACCGCGTAATTCAGGTTTGGTATACGCAGAAAAGTCGCAGTACTGGAATCACTTGGAGAAGTATGGCATGCACTATGAGGAAGTCCCAAACTCTGCCGAAGCCGACTTCCTGAGTGAATTGGGCTACGGCGCTGTGGGTACGTACATGCGTGTTGCTCGCACTGATGCATGCGTCTTCATCATCGACTATATATAATATGGCATATCTGACATCCTTGATCGCCGCTTCTCCACTACAGAGCGCACGTTGGATAACAAGGGCACGACCTACAGGTTCACAGGCCCTCAGACGCAAGCACTGATTGGGACGTATCGTGAACTCAAAGGTGCGGATAAGCGGGATCTGTCGTTCGTTTGGGGCTATTTACTGATCATCCCCACAGAAGCTCAGCGAGAAGGCATACCCGTCGCGCCTTCTTTGATCTGGCTGTTCTCGCGAACAATGAAACTCGTTGAAGAGACGCGTACTAACTCCAAGTACGGTACACGGGACGCGGCGGCCGCGCGAAAACCGTCATTGGAAGAACCTACACTGAAATTCCGCCTCATCGACATCTTCCTCGGAATCATGTTCTCCGGGACGCACAACATGTATCGACGACGGCTTCTCAAGACCAGGTTCAACAATGTACTGTATTTGCCAGATTTTCGAGAGCTGCTTCACGAGCTTATCATTGAGTGGGGTGGTGCGTATTTGCGTCAATAAGGGTTACTTACCGTGTTATACTGACTCCGCGAGTGTAGATTCTAACCTTCTGGTACGTTCAGAGGACTGTCGGCTGATACGACGGTCATTGAAACCGCCATCTTTCAGTCTACCGTTTTCGTGGCGGCAAATGTCTCTTTCCTCGCCATAGAAGTATGTGCTAAGTTACTCGCAGCGTCTTATAAAACCCTCATGACGAAATGTTATTTCCAGGACATTACAACCTTGCAGCGCACTTTCTCCCTCGCTTCCTCGTTGTTCGCCATGATCAGCATTGCAGGTGGCATGCATCACATATGGCATCACCGCATCCGATTGGACGTCGAAGTATCCCAAGCAGTACGTCCTCAATACTCTTACTCTTTGCATCGCTCACAGCTCTTGCCGATAAGACAATATACCTCAACCGAGGCATTGCTCTCGGTAAACGCGGAAGCGTTACGATCTTGGCCTGTTTTCTTGCCCTACCGATCGCCTCTCTCCTCTGGTCTTTCTACGCCTTCGTCGGCGCACTGACTGCCTTCTGTGTCCAACGCGTCGACGTCAACCGGCCGGTGCTCACCTTCATGCTCTGCATCTCCTGCTTATCTGGGATAACCACCGTGTCGTTCTTTTGGAACATCTGGGTTGGGTGGCAGCTGAGTCAAATGATGGAGTACGCGGACAGAGCAGGAAAGGATCCGAAGCAAGTGCGGCGGGAGGCTAGACGGCAGCACCTAAAGGGAGTCGGGACGCAATTCACGATGAGGAAGAGGAAGAAAGATGACGTTGACGCTTGAAAATGTAGTATATTTAATTGTACGAGCAAGAGTTTTGAAATCATTCAATGTATAATCATCGTAAGGCTACAAGAGTGGTGATCCTACAGAGTCAAAAGGTCTTCCGATATATAGAGAATCGTGCAATCATCAGAGGAAATAATCAGCAGGCGGTCGTTTCGCAGGTATTGAGCGTACATCCTAAGACAAAGTTAGCAAGAAGACCGCTTATGCAAGACAAGATACGCACAGATGGAGCATGAGAGAAGACCTTGTACTCTTGACTGAGGTGGTCATCAAGCTCGAGGATAGATGCAACGTTGCCGCATCTGAGAGACCAACCCAGAGTCAGCGAGACTCCTCACAGCAAGCAGTCAGGCGCGACGTACCTATAGCAGTAATTTGGTGCACTCCATACCGTCACGATCAACTGGTCGAACATCAGCTTGTACCCCTCCATTGCAAGTTGATGTGCCCTCGCAATGAGGTCAATCGCATTTTGGTGCGCGAACTGCTTGGTGATATCTGCGCCGAAAAGGAAGCCTGCCCCGCGTGGTGAGAGGCCCCAGCCAGTTATGTCTGCGACGAATGTGAACACAAGAGCGATAGCTCGCTGAAGAGAGACGTACCGTCTGGATCTGACCATAGTAGGTCACACATGGGCCCGTCGTGCGGAACTTCTTGTTTCCTATCAATGGCACGAATCTGGAGGACGGACGATGGTTACAATACGTAACAACACCCTTCGCGGACTATGCTCACCTGGTCGATACCCGACAGATTCGGGCTCAATCCACCATGTACGCAGAACACCCTCCCGTCCACAATAGCTCCCAAAGCTAGGTAGTCGAACACCTCACAACACCATCTCCAGACGTTGCTGCTCCCGTACTTCCGCTGACATTCATCGTAAAAGCCGTAAACTTGAGTGATTTGTCGTGATTCGTGGTTGCCTCGGATAAGCGTCATGCGTTCTGGATATCGGACCTTGAGAGCAAGTAGTAAAAGAAAGGTTTCGACGCTGTAGAATCCTCGGTCAACGAAGTCCCCTGTCAGTATGTGCTGTCAGTCCTCTCGCGTGACACGGCTTGCTGCATTGGTACTGACCCATGAAGAGATAGTTCGTGTCCGGACATGACCCTCCCACTTTAAACAGCTCCATCATATCCCAGAATTGACCGTGAATGTCGCCACATATCTACAAGGATGCAGCGGGAGCAGGTCAGCACTCGCATACACAGAACGATCGCAAGGATGCACGCACTGTAACGGGCGAGTCAACGACCTGCACATTTGCTTCCTCTATCAAAATTTCGCGAGCTTTGATGCACAGAGTCTTCACTTCTTCTTCCGAGATTGGTTCGCAGCGTATGAGTTGGTCGATCTGCCTTCAGACAAAGAGAGGAGGTTATAAGTGTAAGAGCAGTGTCAATGAACTGAATTCGCACCTGTCTAAATCACTTGGCATGCTGAGAGAGCTGCAGCGAGCTGTCGAAGGGATATGGCGAGAAGAAGTTGTAGACCAATGGGAAGGACGGTTGCAGGATGTGTTTCCACAAGGTCAGCGTTCAAATAACTTAGCCGCCCAAAGTCCTCTTTCGACGATAAAGCAGCAGTTTGAACAGAGTCTCTTGTTTAGTCCCTTCACGGTCACTCTACCTCCTTACACCTCCAGCTAGCTGTCCACCGGCACACAATTCGCTGAAAGTTTCCCTGCGCTCGTGCTAGCCATCCTATTTCAAGCACTACTGCTCTCCAAATACTTGGGGCCACCGCCGCTCGCGATCGCAGAGTCCTGTAGGTTGGCTACTCCCTTGGCACTCGAATAGTATCTGCATTACTTACATTCAAACTTGATAGCCTGTCTGTATTCAAATCCCCATACGAAGGCGAAAGCAAGGCGCAGTGAAACGCGATATCCACTCTCGTTCGTGGTCTGGCCCTTCACCCATTTCAATGATTTCATGTTGAGCCATTCAGGCGAACTCCTTTGAACAGCAGTTGGACAGTGAAAATTCGATGGAGGATTCAAACTGGAACCACAGCTTGTCGTATAATGACTCGACAGAAAGAGACACGAGTGATAACTTAGCTCAGACCTTTCTGACTGTGCTCATGCCGAATCACCGCCTCCATGATATCGTCTTCTTCTACCTCACTCCTCTTGAACTGATACGATTTTCCAAGGCGTGTCGAGTCCTGTGGTTTGTCGTCCATGGGTATTTCAGACGAGCTTTCGATATCAATCGCTCGCTTTCACGATTCTTCACGGATCCCCTAGGCTTTCGATGCTTGCAAGCACTCACAGGCACCTTGATATCCGGGTCATTTGCTCTACAATTCATGGATCGCACTTTCTATCCAGAATCTGATCTAGATCTCTACGTACCCAACAATTCGGATGTGCAAGTCTTCGAGTGGCTGTTGCGCCAGGGATACAGATTCGTCCCCCACCGCAACCAGCGAAAGGACTTAGGCGAAGCGGTCAAGCTTGCAAAGGAACGAGAAGAATATAGCTTCTTTCCGCGCACCCTTGGTGCTGTGCACGATTTTTATGGCGACGAGGATCATGGCAACATCGAAGCGGTCTACACCTTCACTAAGTCTTCCCCACGTGCACCTAACAACGTATTGAAAGTACAATGCATCGTTGCCTGCAAATCCGCGCCGATGCAAGTTGTTCTCTCGTTTCATTCCTGTGAGTGTCTTGGCGTTTTCTCTGCTGCCCGGAGAGCTCATTTAGGACGTGTTGGTAGCCTGTGTTATGAACGTCATCTCATACGAGAAAGCATACAGCTTGTATCCTCGAGGCACACTACATGAGCACCGCAACCTTGTTTTTCGCTCCGAGCATCTTCCTGGTCGTGCTAAAGCTCTTAAAAAGTATGAGCGGCGCGGTTTCAAGCCGGTTAGGCATGATCCTCCTCCATCTCGTGGCGAGATCTCTCGTTCCTTTCCATACGGCGCACGATACGCTGAGGATACGTGGTGCTGGAGGATTCCGCTCGATGTTGCGGGCGTAGATACTAGGTGGCGTATCCCTGGGAGGAACACTGTCTTGCCCGGAGACCCTGTCAGCGCCACCAGTTGGGTCCATGAGCCGTCGACCTCATATGAGCTGGGCGAGCTACGATTCGAAGCTGTCACTTCGAAAAATCTCCATTTTGGATATGTCTTGGACGAATCAGCCTGTAACAATGTGCTGAGCCGTGCTGAAGGTCGTGGTGGGATCAGTTATTCGCCGTGGAATCGAAATCATGACGACCGCCGTTGGTACGTGTCCGACCTGCTCTGCAAGTACTGACGACATCTAAAGAGAATTTTTGTCAGCATCGATGACTACTTCATTGAGGAATCTATCGCTGGGAATCGAGAGAACGATGAGTTCCTCGCGATTGAGGAGGAAGAAGACTACGAAGAGAGCGAAGACGAGGAAGAAGATGAGATGGACCAGGATCAGGATGATGACGTCTGACGACGGCTCGTAGACTGTCATAAATATTCTCTGATGACCCCGTGTAAACTGCCAAGCTCACCCAATATTTCGCTGTCTTTCTGCTTCGTCGGTGCCCAGCAAGTGCCCAGAGACGTGCAACTAGGCCCACCAACGAAACTAAGTCTAAAATAACTCAGAAAATAAACGATTAGACTTTCTATGACATAAGCGCCAGGAACTCTTTCTCGACTTGCTTTCTACCACCATTCAGCTACAGTTCTACGAAGCTACGACTCTTTTGCCGTACCTCACAGCCGTATTCGACGAGGCTACGCATAGGACAGAAAGTCAAAATCTCTCTAGTTTTTGAAATTCTCGAACCGACAGAATATACGTCGGTACAACGACCCCTATATCGAGGTCAGTACCTCTGCAGACCTCTGCAGACCTCTGCTCCCTCGGGGTGCCTACACTTCCTGTTATTTGAAACAAGTTCGCCTTTCTATCTTCTTCAATCGGCTGAAACGTACACTGAAACCATGCTTACCGCTGTGTGGACGTAGGCAGCCCGCGACCCCTGTAGCGCCCGATGTCTACGTCGTTTCTCGGGTCACCCCATCGGACTGCTAAATCGAAAATCCCCAAGACCAACTCCATCGCCGACCTAATCAGCAAGGTAACCATCAAGCCAGACGAAACCCACGTCTTTCTGGAGAAGATTCTGTACAACCATGTCATTCACGAAGTCATCTTTCGCTATCTGTCTCCTCTCGAGCTTCTCCGTCTATGCCGAACGTGTCGGCTGGCGCGAACACTCATTCAAGCCTTCATGAAGCGCACGTTCAATATCAACCGTTTCCTGGAACGTTACTTCGCGGATCCCGTCGCTTTTCGTTCTCTTCAAGCTCGCACGGGTACATTAGTATCTGGGTCGTCTGCTTTGCAATTCCTGGCTCGGTTGTTCTACCCGGAGTCTGATCTCGATCTCTATGTACAGAGCGCCTGCGACAAAGAGGTCATGGATTGGCTCTTGCAAGAAGGGTATGTATTCGTGCCCAATGCGAAGCAGCCTCGGGATCTAGACGAAGCGATTGCCGTAGCGAAGGAGGGAGCATTCAGAGGCGAATTCTTCATGGTCAACCCCCACGACGAATATGAAGACGACAGCATCGAAGCTGTTTACACATTCACCAAGCAGATTGACCGTGGCTCTTCGGTTACGAAACTCAAGGTTCAATGCATTGTTGCACGGCAGGCGACAATGCACGTCATACTGTCTTTTCATTCCAGTGAGCACTTGTAAACTATTTGTTGTCCGATGTTCATCAATTTTGCTGTAGCGTGCGTCATGAACGTGATATCACATAACATGGCGTATTGTCTCTACCCTCGAGCCACCCTGCACGATAATCGCACTCTGGTCTGTGGGTCGGAGTTGTCGCCTGGACGTCCTGAAGCATTGAAGAAGTACGAGGGACGTGGATATGAAGTAGTCAGGATCAAGAACCACACTATCCCGTCATCCTTAGCATCGTTTCCACATTCCGGATCACGATACATGGGAGATTCAATGTGCTGGACAGTTCCTTTGGACACTTCAGGTATACAAGGCCGTCGGCACTATCCCGAAAAACATCCCGTCGTCTCGCATGATCCTATCGTCGTCGCTTCCTGGTTTCTCGCTATCGGCGCGGATTCCATCCATGGAGCAGAGATGGCTTTTAACGTCTTCGCTCACAATGCGCTCTATTTCAGCTACGTGCTCGATTATGGAGTTTACGATGATGATATGGCGCGTATGGTTGTTCAGTTTAGTCGTGAGCGTCGTCTGTAGGTCTTTTTCTCTGCTACGCAATCTGAAATCATTGACTGGTTCTACTTGCAGTGGAGATCAAGAGTTCATGGAGAAGCTAATTTCTTCCCGACCTCAGAAGCTGATCAAAAAGTAACCGAGTCTCCGCGGTTGACGATATTAAGAAGAAGGCTGAAAGGATATTTGAGCAGCCCTCTTGTACTCGAGTGCAGTACTTATATGCATACTTGTGGCGGAATGGAAGGCAGCTTGCAGACGCCGTCGCGTTGATGCGCTGCCATCGCGCGTGATGGTCTTGCTTTAGCCCCGCAGTCTTCCGCAAGTCTAGGTCCCTCAACAGCAAGACAACATGGAGAGTTCAAATCGAAATTTACCCTTCCAGGCAAACCGCCCAAGCAACCAAGTGTCCGTTCATACTGTGAGTCATGATTATTTCAGTGTGCAGCGCAGATCTTTGCCATCGGGACTCATCGGAAGATGTGCAGTTTGGATGATGTGTTGAGCTTTCCGACCGACGTCCACGCACAGACACAAACGGAACGCGTTGCGAAGGTGGCTATCTGGCATCAATCCCATGAGACGCCTTGCCAAACGCGCATTCTTCACGTACAATATGTACCCGGGGTACGATCTTTGCCTTTTCCCCCTTTGCACAATATCCTCTACCCGCCTCTCCGTATTTTACGCTACTGTTCTGCTGACCGTCAGTCGTTCTCCTAGACATGACCTCAGGCAGTGTATCTCCACAACCTGAAGCTTCTACGTCACAAGTTGCTGGCTCTTCTGCCTCGCACGGTATCCAAGAGATCCCCTTGGCTGGCGATCGTCGCAGCAGGCGTCTTCCACCTCCTGTAGACGACGATGGCGGTCTTCCACCGTCTGTCCCTAATATCTCTCGGCCAAAACATCGATGGTTCCAACAGCGAATCTCAGAAGACTTGTTCTCTCCGGCCGAAACGCTGACCTCAGCTGATGCGACACAGTCGAGTTTTCTTGGTCCACTCAGTCCTCCGCTTATGTCGATGCCTGCTGCGCCGTCCCCTGCATCCTTCAGAAACAATTCTGCCGTTTCTCTTCCCATGATTGCGATGCCAGTGCCGGAGACCACGTCTAAGAATCACTTTGGGACTACTTATCCTGCTGAGAAGGAAGAGCATAGCGTTCGGTGAGATGCAGTACACCGTGTATTATCTCAAGTCGTCTGACATTTGATTTGCAGGACACGATTGCCACATCTCATCGTCATGTCAGTTTTCGCATCTTCTCTATTCAGCCTCTGTCGCTGACTCTATGGTCCATACAGGGATCCACCAGCGCCCTCCAGAGCTCCGCTGCATGGACTCCCAGATCATTGGCGTTTGTGCGTTCGGCTTGACGGTAGTCTTTACTACCACAACCCTTTCGAACGCCTGGTCACCACGGAGGATATGCATAACGCTCGATTTCGTACTATAGTTGAGCAGACAGCACGCAAACTCGGCAAGATTGTCGAAGCCAACAGCCTGGAGCTCCCTCCTGACTGGGAGCTTTGCGTAGAGATTGAAATGGAGGAAGGGGAAGAGGTATTGCGTTATAATTATATCTCGCATGAGGAAGGGCAGTACTTCCAGCTGGGGCGTCGAGGTAAGCTACACGCAGTCCTACTACGACGAATCGGAATGAACTGATGAATCTTGCTTAGAGCTTGTTTGTGCTGACCGATCTCTGTACTGGGATCATGTCGAGAAGTATTGCATGCATCTCTCCGAGCTCCCACCATTCGCAGAAGCGGATTTCCTGTGCGAGATGGCATACGGTGCGACAGGTATGGCTACACCTTCGCAATAGTCTACCATTGTGTTGACACAGTGCCCGTAGAACGCATTCTTGACAACAAGGGGACGACTTTCAGGTTCACAGGAGCTCAAACACAAGCACTCATTGGCACGTATCGAGAATTGAAAGGTAGTGGAATTGTTTCTATCCGCTGGAGTGCCATCCTGGGCTGACAAGTATTCAGAGGCTCAGCACGAGGGTATCACCATCATCCCAGCTCTTGTTTGGCTCTTTTCACGAACCATGAAGCTCGTTGAAGAAACACGAACCAACTCGAAGTACGGTACGCCAGAAGCCGCTGCAGCGCGGAACTCGTCTTGGAAGGATCCGACTTGGAAATTCAGAATCATCGACATGATTTTGAGTCTCATGTTCTCCGGCACGCACAATATGTATCGGAGGCGGCTGATGAAGACGAAGTTCAACAACGTCCTCTATCTCCCGGATTTCCGAGAGCTTTTGAGCGACCTCATCATCGAGTGGGGAGGTGAGTACTGTCTCACGGATCGGATGTGGAGTGCCCATACTCACGACTTTGACAGATTCTAACCTATTGGTATGTCTCAATGGCAGCGGTAACAACAACTAGATCCTGATCATCTGGCAGTCCACCGTTTTCGTCGCGGTGAACGTCTCGTTTCTGGCTATCAACGTACGTTACCGCGTGGCCATTTTCGCTACAGTCGGTGAACTCATTTTACGCTGCAGGATCTAAGCGTCATGCAGCGAACGTGCTCTCTCGTATCGTCTCTATTTGCTATGATCAGTATAGCGGGCGGCATGCATCATATCTGGAACCATCGGATCAAACTCGACGTCGAGGTGGCAGAAGCGGTCAGTCTGAAATCTCCTGTACTTTGAGTACTGATTCTGATCCATGCATGTGTAGTCGCAATACATGAATCACAGCCTCATCTTCGGTGATCGTGGCAGCATCACTACTCTGGCCTGCTTTCTGGCACTTCCCATCGCATCTTTGCTCTGGTCGTTCTACGCTTTCACGGCGGCTCTGACGGCATTCTGTGTCCAACGCATAGACGTGAACCATCCCGTCCTTACGTTCATGCTTTTCGTCTCCTGTTTGTCCGGCCTCACCACAGTCTCGTTCTTCTGGAACATATGGGTGGGCTGGAAGTTCAGCAAGACGGCCGAATATGTCGAGGGCGAATTGAGATCAGGAAAGTCTGCCAAGAAGCAGGGCCGGCTGGCGACTCTGGGGGCATTCTTTGGCTTGAGGGAACGGGGAAGACGAGGCGATTCAGGTGCTTGAAGTCGCATTTCTATGGACGTTTACGAAGTATGTAGCGTAATGTATTTCTGGAGTTGGGATTTATCTGTATGGCTCTATCTTTACACTGGATCTCCTTATATCAATCAAAAGCTGCCGGTAGATCAGTGAGGGGCAGCTGGGCTAGTCCCCGTTTCGAACCACTGCACCAGCGCAGGTGGGGTAGTAGTGGAAACGAAACAACTGCGCCAATTGAGTAGGCTGTGCCTGAACTGTACAGTTGATCACGGCGTTTGCCGAAGCTGGCGCCACCGAACTCTGAATATACCGCCGTCGCCCACATCGCGTACGATCATCACCCCTCCTCAAAACTAGGTAAGAAGAATTTCAGCATGAGGTGCGTCTCATAGTTTGCAAAGTACGAGAGAAATGCTGATGGCCTTTCTTTCTGCACAGCGGAAGCAAGCTCTCAGTGGCAAGCGTGCGGGGCTCTATCAAGGAACTCCTCGCCGAAGCAACCGGCGAGAAGAGACGTAACTTCGTGGAGACCATCGAGCTCCAGATTGGTCTCAAGAACTACGACCCTCAGAGGGATAAGCGTTTCTCTGGGACTGTCAAGTACGTTACACGTACTATATCCAAATCGCTGTCGTCTCACTCAACTACAGGTTGCCCCATGTTCCCCGCCCTCGCATGTCCATCTGCATTCTTGCAGATGCCGCCGATATCGATCGTGCTAAGCAGATTGACTTGGAGTACATGTCTGTTGATGACTTGAAGAAGTGCGTGATACGTTTAACGATTCATATCCACTATCTAACTCGGTGTACGTAGGCTCAACAAGAACAAGAAGCTCGTAAAGAAGCTCGCCAAGAAATACGATGCTTTCCTGGCCTCTGAGGCTCTCATCAAGCAGATTCCCCGTCTCCTTGGACCCGGTCTCTCCAAGGGTATGTCCTGCATACGCTTGTCTGACTACTTATCTTGACTTTCGGATTCACAGCTGGAAAGTTCCCCACTCCTGTTTCCCATGCTGAAGACCTTGCCAACAAGATCACTGAGGTCCGCTCTACTATCAAGTTCCAGCTCAAGAAGGTTCTCTGCTTGGGTGTTGCTGTCGGTCACGTTCAAATGACCGATGACCAAGTCCTCGGCAATGTCATGCTGAGTGTGTATATCCTGCTGTGCTGTCCTCGACGCGATTTCTGACATGCGCCCAACTGCGCCGTAGGCATCAACTTCCTCGTCTCTCTGCTGAAGAAGAACTGGCAGAACGTCAAGTCTTTGCACGTCAAGTCTACGATGGGCAAGCCTATCCGTCTCTTCTAAAAGGCACCATCGTCACACGTCAAGTCGCTCTTTTCTCGTTATGAGGTTGAGAAGGCATTGAGACGTTGGGCGTTGGAGGGCCATACTGCGATCTGGGGCCGTAATGCACAACATGAAGCCCCGCACGCTTGGACCAACGGCTCCGTTGAGGGTGAGAGTCGATTGGGAGCTGATGCGGCTTTGGGTCTGTCGGTGTGGATTTCTTCTTCCTTTCGTTCTCGCACTTCTACGCGCTTGACTGTCTGTCGATATCACGCTCCCTATGACCACGTACATGCTTTATGGCGATTTACGGGAATAAAATTGTGTAACATCATCTATGCTTCGCTCGAGCTCGTGAGACCACCATCAGATCGCTATTGTCTGGGTCCACACGCGCTTGAGCCCTATATGAAGCGAAGCTTGTCCTTTGTTCTTCCTACCCCCCTTCTACCCTCTCCCTCACCTCACTGCGGTAAGTGCCCCACCGCTGCAGACGGTTTCAACGCATTCACTGATCTCTTACCTCTTAGGCATCACGATGGCGATGGGCGACGAGACTCAGGCAGTCTCTGGTCTTCCATTCCCTGCGGAACTCATCGATTACGTTCTCCAGCCGCTGAGCGACAACAAGAAGACCTTGTCGCTCGTCAGTCAAGTTTCCACCCAGTTCAAGGATTTTGCCCAGAGACGTCTGTTTCGCCGTATATTCTTGAACGTCCAGTCAGGAGGGACCGATGGCGAAGATAGAGTGGCGAAATACAACTCTTTCCTCGACGCCACTCCTCACGTCCACGACTACGTGCAAGACATCTACATCCTTGGAAACATCGGCATCACCATTGACATTCGCGTCCTTCGCGCAATCATCGACAAACATTCATTTCTGAAAGCCTTAACACTGCGCCAAGTTGGTCTCACCCAGGACGGAGACGTTCCTTCGCCAATGCCACTGCAACGACCTCACGCACTTCAAGTGACGTTGTTCAACTGTATAACGTTAAGGGTCTTTGCGGGGATGCTGCTGAATTCGCTGCCTTCGCCGTACAACCTGGATCTCATGAACTTCATTACGTTCCCGGAGCAGGGTCCAAGCGAATTCTCGAAAATCATACAAGCCCCGAGGGATTTCAGGATCATATCTGGCAGCAATTTCCGGTTCATGCTGGATTTTGACGACACGTCTGCCATCGAAATCTTTGATCTCGATGCCTATACCCAAGCTATCGGCGACATTGAAGTCATCTCTACTTTCATGACTACAAACCTGCAAAGAGTCCATCATCTCCGTTTGAACGTGTGGCATATCAGTGAAAGAGGTGTGAGACACGTTAATGTCCATGTCGGTTCTTCTCTGACTGATTGGACAGAGTTCCAATTCCGAGATCTCAGTAGTGCTTGCCCCTCGCTCCAGACACTGCACATAGACTTCCAAGGTCCTGCTTCTCGCAACGCTCTCCGAGACATGACGAGCATGGCGGCTTCACAGCTTCGCGTCGTCACTCAGCTCATCGAATCCGCCAACGCCACACGCCTCACCACCTTAGTCTTCGCGTTGCTCCTCCTGGACAATCCCCCCAAAGACGGACCATTTGGGCTTGACGAGCAATGGTTCGCATTGGGGCATGCTGTAGATCGGATTCCCAATCTGTCGTCATTGCGGCTTCGGCTATCCAGGTCATTTGGACGAATGGAAACGGTAAAAGATGCTAGGAAGGCAGGTGGACCGATCCGTGGAGCTGTCCGTGACTGTCTGGCGCGGATTTTCTCGTCACGTAGAGACATACTGCAGTTCGAGTAATTTGTCAGTCAGAGGTGGTAGTATTCAAGAGCGTAGACTGTGTGTACTTTTAGTCAATTGCTGATGCTGATGCTACAATTCTGGGAACTTTAGAGAATCACTGCTCTTATGCGCACGTCAGTCAGAATGGTACGATTATTGGAGTCAAGCCATCGTCGGCGGTCGCAAAGTTCAAAGTTCGATGCATTCTGGTAAAGCGATACACAGGTGTAGGATGGCTGACCGAGAGCATTTTACCATCCCACATGGTGATAGGTAAAACTCAGACCGCAAGCGTCGGGTAATTTCAATGCACTACGCAGTTTCTCTTCCACCTCCGTGGCTTCAAACCCATCTTCGACCATATGATTGATGTGAAAGTCGACGGACCTAAGGCGCGGCATGCGTTGCCTTATCATCGCACCAACGCTCTCCCAATGTCCTCTATCGACAGCGCTGATCAGATGTGCCAATAGAGCAGGTTCACTCATCATAGTGAAGAGCTGCCCAACGTGCACAGTGATCAGAATGCTTGACAGAGCGGATGGAGGAGGAATGCGAGCGAGGGTATTCAGTATGCAGACCTGAAATGGACCAAGATCGCGAACGGCCAGATTGAGGGACTCGAGCGCATGGCAATTGGATAAGTCGTATTGTAGGAGCTTGTCATCTGCGACTTCGAAAAGAAACTTTTCCAATTCTGTTTCCAACGTGAGGGTCAAAATGAATGAATTGGATGAATACCAACTCTCCGAGCTTACCTTTTACCGAGAGGACTTTGAGACTGGTGGACGAGGCGTTGATGGCAGAAGAAAATAAGGGATGAGCGACACCGTCGCATCGGAACGACAGCTCTTCCAGCGCGCTGACGTCCACTATTGTAGCAAGGCCATCCAAGAAATGCTCGGTATGATTCTCCATGGGACGCAGGCCCGACGAAAACTTCTTCAGCCGCACCTTCTGCCCTTGGCTTGCGAGTGCTAGGGGATAGTCGTAAGGATTGCCCCACGGGCCTACTTGAAGATCCGAGACCTCTAGCTCTTCGATAGAGCCGAGGCGTTGAACCAATTCATGAAGAATGTTCAGGTGATGTGCTTGAACGTGGATCGACTGGAGCTTAAGGGCCTTGAGTCGCAAAGGAGGAGGCGATAGCGCAGTAGCTGGTACAAGTTCGCCATCAAGCCTTGCCATGTAACCGACCAACAGGGTTCGGAGATTGGGAAATCTGTACACTGCCGATAGAATATTGTCCAGAGATATGGGTGTAGACCGTGGCATGTCGAACCAGCCTTTCGAAACTCCTATCTTCAAGTGTTGTACCAGGGGTCGGACCGCGTCTGGTGCGTCCGCAAGGGATACGACGCGGTCGTAGTTGGCCGGGACTTGGACGGTATGGAATAAGTGGAATCGAGCAGTGGGAAGCCATTCTCGAGAGACAAGGGCGAACTTCCGCAACGTCTCATGGTCGGCGTGGTAGTAGTCCATGATGTGATCCACCAGCTCTTGAGGAAACTCATGTTCGGGCCCAGATGCCTTCCTTTCACCCATCACGGTCCTTTATGGTCTCAATTGGTCAACCACAAGCATGAAATCTATGGAGTGAATGTGACTCACCGGCTCTTCGCTGGTGTCGATGCTAACGATCAACGAAAACTCTGCCAGGCGATGCAGAGGTAAAGCAATCGCAGAGTGGCGAGTCGCTAGGGCCACCGGATCTCAAAGCTCGCAGTACTCGAGTCTGAGACTAGATATACCAGAGATGAAGGACAGAGGATGGGAGAATAGGAAGGTACACACCAGGTCGTCCCGTCCAGGGTGAAGTGAGAGGACAACGTTCAACGCTCGTTTTCAAGCCAACCTGACTCCTGAGGGGTGCGCATGCGAAGAGCATGCGGTAGTGTGCGTGGCGTTTGACGTATCGCTGCTGGTACTTACGTTGTAACTTGCATGCGTCGTGTGTCTACTGCTGAAAAAACGCGTTACAAGAGTCACTAGTCAACTTCAACGCGGTCGCGGAGCCGCGTGTTCTACGTGTATGTCGGGAAAACATACGGAGATTTTCCTAATCTGGTGCACACGATGATCTAAGCGCAAATTTGTGGGTAAGCGCGCGCAAAGATCGATTTTGTCGCAGAGCCCCGCTCTCTCCAGGCTCCCTCCATCATCTTCCTCCCTCTTTCCCTCTTTCCTCCTTTTCCGACATAAAACCTAGACATGGCTCCCTCAGCATCCAAGCAAAAGCGTCTCGCCGAAAAGGCTGCAAAGCAGGCCTCAAAAGGCAAAGGCGCACCAGACGATTCTACCACCGCAAGCACCCCCACCGGCAGCGTTAATGGAGGGAGCTCGGTCAATACCCCACTCACAAGTCTGTCAGCAGCGACAAGCCAGGAGGATCTTCCGTCGATGGCAAAGCTGCAACTAGCCACGGATCGGTGCGCCGCAGGCTCATCTTGCATCTACAGAGATCTAACTACACATTTTGCGGCGGTTTAGGAGTGCTGCAGGCGTTCTCGTATCCGATGTTAAAGGTCGTGATATCAAGATAGACTCGTATACACTTTCGTTCCACGGCCGTCTTCTCATTGAAGGTGCGGAGATCTCGCTGAACTACGGGCAGCGATACGGTCTGCTGGGAGAGAATGGTTCCGGAAAGGTGCGTACCGTAACGGTGTCGTCTGAGTTTGCGCAGCCACGTAGCGCAGACACATGGAGGGTGACGCAGGCGTCCGATGACGACCCTGTGAATTCGAGTGCAGCGTACCGCTTTCGTGTACACCGTATCGCGAAGACGAAGTTTATGCTGCCCTAGAACGCCCGGATGTGTTCCTTGGGCCGTTCCTACAGGACCAAAGAACCTGTGTTCGCCGATGGTCGATGCGATGCACTTCTGTGTTTTTAGGGCTCTAGTACCGATACTCTTCGAACGTCGGTTTTCCACTCGTTGGTCCTAGCTCTGGAAACTTTGGTTTTCTGCGGCTCTACTCGATCTATACTCATACCCATTCCACAGTCCACTCTGCTACAATCCATCGCCGAGCGCGACATAGAAATCCCAGAACACGTCGATATCTACCTCGTGCGCGGAGAAGCCGAGCCTGCAGACGTCAACGCCGTCGATTACATCATTGCCTCTGCGAGGGAGAAGGTCATCCGCCTAGAAGCGCGCATCGAAGAGATGTCCGTTGCAGATGATGTCGATGAGGTCGCTCTGGACTCACTGTACGAGCAACTAGAGGAAATGGACCCGTCAACATTTGAGGCCAAAGCGGGCAGCATCCTGCACGGTCTCGGTTTCACGGCAGAGATGATGGCCCGCCCAACCAAGGACATGAGTGGTGGTTGGCGTATGCGTGTTGCTCTGGCACGAGCTCTTTTCATCAAGCCCCACTTGCTGCTACTCGATGAGCCGACGAACCACTTGGATTTGGAGGCCGTAGTCTGGTTGGAAGCGTACCTGTCGATGTACAACCACATCCTGGTTATCACGTCGCACTCGCAGGATTTCATGGACTCCGTCTGCACAAACATCATGGATCTGACTCCGAAGAAGAAACTCCTCTACTACGGTGGTAACTACTCGGTGTACGTCAGGACAAAGCAGGAGAACGAGGTCAATCAGATGAAAGCATACCAGAAGCAGCAAGACGAGATTGCGCATATCAAGAAGTATGTCCCTCTCGTCTATCACTCCACCTTCTACCCGTTCACGCTCGTTCTTGTTCAGATTCATTGCGTCCGCCGGTACGTACGCGAACTTGGTCAGGCAGGCCAAGTCCAAGCAGAAGATTATCGACAAGATGGAGGCAGCTGGTCTGATTGAGAAGATCGAGATCCCGCGTCCGCTGCGCTTCAACTTCGAGGATATCGGAAGACTGCCACCTCCCATCCTCGCGTTCGACGATGTCGCGTTCTCCTACTCCGGCAAGAAAGAGGATTACCTCTACCAGGGCCTCTCGTTCGGTATCGAGTGCGTATATTGCATCTCTCCACGAGATCACATCACTCACTGTACTACAGCATGGACTCGCGTATTGCCATCGTCGGACAAAATGGTACCGGAAAATCCACCCTTCTCAACCTCATCACGGGCGCCATCTATCCGTGCGAGGGTACCATCTCGCGTCACACCTCACTCAAGTTGGCCAAGTACTCGCAGCACTCCGCCGATCAGCTCCCATACAACAAGTCGCCTATCGAGCACATGCAGTCTCTCTACACAGAAAAGTTCCCGGAGAAGGACTTGCAAGCGTGGCGTGCGCAGTTGGGCCGATTCGGTCTCTCTGGTTCGCATCAAACTTCACAGATCAAGCAACTGTCCGACGGACTGAGAAATCGGTGTGTTCATTACCCACTGCCTGTGATATGAAAAAGCGAAACTGAAGTCCGATGCCCTCTTAGTGTCGTTTTCTCACAACTGGCCATGGAGCACCCCCACATTCTCTTGCTTGATGAGCCGACTAACCATTTGGACATGCCATCCATCGATGCGCTCGCCAGCGCAATCAAGGAGTTCGAGGGTGGTGTTGTCATCGTCTCTCACGACTTCCGTACGTTACACATTTTGACGAGCGGTCAGCGGACTGCTCACTGACCACTCTCGCCTTGCCTCCAGGTCTGATCTCGCAGGTGGCTGAGGAGCTGTGGGAAGTCAAGGACCGCAAAATCAAGAACTTGACTAAGGAAGACATCACCATCGTAGACTACAAGAAGCTGCTCGTCAAGAACAGTACGTGTCTCGTCCAGTGGATCTGTGCATTTAATCGGTCTCTGACAATTGAATACGTACAGGTGTCGCCGCATTGGAGAAGGCGAAATTGTTCAGCAAGACGACAGGCAAGACGAAGGGCGCTTAGACTGCGTGTCTTCAGGTCTTTATCTCGTTCCCCGGATTCGTTCACGACTACCATTCTACGACATGCATCTCGTCATCTCTCCACGATCATTCAGCGCTTTCGCCTTCTCACCATCTACATTAGCGTTCCGCCCCCAATCCATCGTTGTAGCTAGTCTCAGACCCCCGATTCTACGGAAGGACCCCCACGCCGTTGTTGTTGTGCAATCAGTCGTTCCTGTTGTCTGCATCCCCCCTTCCTCTCCTTCACGCTCGTCCTCAATCTCCATTCACCGACCTCTGAATCCGACAAGTCGGCGAAACCTATGTATGAGCGGGTGCGTGCCTGTGCATTCACATCCACACGCCGACGCCACCCTTTCCCCTCCTTTTGTCTGTTTGTCCAGCACCATGACATGTCACAGAACGCGATTCTTCATCCTGTATCTCTCAGTGAAACCATACATACTTAGATGCCGTCGAATACATCTCTCTGTCTCTCTACCGTCACACCTTTGCGATGTCCGAAATGGCGTCGGAACTTGGCCATGGAAGTTGGAGACGTCCAAGTTGCGCAGCAGGATCTGATCTGTCGTGTAAAGTCTAAGTGAAGTTTGACAGCCCCGAAAATCAAGGAGGAACTCCTGGGATCCCGTTCAATGTGAACGGTGCGTGCTTCGCAGGGTCCTAATACCACATCAGAGACACCACATCTGTCGAACGAAGAAAAGGCCTGTTCGTCCTGTTCGTTTATGTATGTCTCACACAGGCTAGTCTAGGGTGTCGAGGCTTGCAATGCCGACCAACGACGGAGGAAGCAGAAATAAATCTCGATATTGTTGTCGCTCCGGATCCTCTTGCAAACCAGGCTGGGCTTCGTGGACGTATATAACCAGCGAAGACGATGCCGTACAGCTCCATCCGTTCTTTCCTCCACATTTCTTTCCTCTCCAGTTACAGTCCAATCTCTCGCTCTTCGAGCACCTGTTGCCATGCATGAATACCACGACGGTGGCAAGACTCTCAGTCGACTGGCGACCGCAACCTTCCCAACACCTTCCTTGCGCACAATGTCGGTCCGACCTATGCTTCTCTGTCAGTCCTCCTGGTCATACGCAGCTATTGAACGCCCAAGCCACTCCACATGCCAGACGACAAGAAACCACCGCAGCAGCAGGTTGACCTGTTCACATCTCCCGCTCTCAAGACAACCTTTCTCACTTCACGCGTCAATCAGTACACCTTCCCCCACACTGGCCATACAGAAAACGATTTTGACAGGCCCATGAGACGAGGTGCGCAGCTTGTCTCACTTCCGGGGATGCAGACTCGCTGAGCCCGACACGGGAAATAAAGTCAGAACATAGTCAGAACAGATAGGTCATTATACGGCAGATTACAACATGACTTGAAGCATAGCGGAGAAATTGTCCGTGTTGGATGAGTCCGTGTGGGGATAGGCTGTATATAGTGTGTGTGGGGGAAGAAGAGGTATGCCCGCTTCCTCATATCGTCATGCGCGTCTTCCTCGTCCTGACTAGTGGACATCCTTCTATATCTTGCTCGAAGCTCCGACGACCTCCTCAACGCTCGCCACGGCGGCACGCGGACGAATGAGCGGAAGAGCAGGGCATAAGGAACCGGGCGGGTAGAGGAAGCCAAGGCCTGGAAGACCGCCTCGAGAGGAAGCACGGCGGGTATGCATGGGCGGCGTGCGCCCAAGCTGTAACGGGCTTGAGTCCCTGATGGTTTTCTTCAACCCTATTGAGTGGTTGAATAAAATCATCAGTTATTCGAGTTCTGTCGCTAGACGGTGCGAAGGGAGGGTACTCACGAAGAAGGGAGGAGTCCGATAGCCACGAAGGGTAGCTTCCATCGACCTCTGGCTCTTTACTCCAAGAACCGCATGATACCTCGCGCTCGTAACGCAGGTAACCGCTCCTGCAAATATTCCCTCCAGCAGTCCTCTAACGGCTGTGCGCACTCCGCAGTTGTCCTCCACCCGTCCCTCTCGCCCTCCATCTGGAACCTAACACACTCCAAATCCTTCAAACTCAACAGCGCCCTCTCGAACTGAGACCAGTCAATCTCGAGATCCATCGTGTAGGGGTTGTCCTCGCTTGTGACCATACCTATGGTCAAACGTCGGAGGGAGCGAGGTCCGTCGGCGAGGACGGCAGTGCCGTATCCCCAGTGGTCGTTCGTGACTTCGGTCGGGTAGGAGGAATGAAGGCAGAGGTGGAGGGACTGCAGTTGAGGGCACACGACAGTGAGGTTGACGCCTGAGCGCATGAGGGAAGCTGCGAGGTCAGTGAGTAGGTTCGACACGCGCAGACGGGGCAATGGGGGACCAAGGGCTCACCTGACTGTTTCTGGAATATCTGCACGTCATCTATGTCCAACCGCAGATGCTTCACGCTCTCCCCTTTGCTCTTTATGAACGCCTCTAACCTCCCGACCTGTTGCTTCTCCTCCAATTCCAGCAACAGCTCCAGCGACGCGACCTTCTTCATGATGAATGGCATGAGGCCTTCGATCTTCCCCAGCGACATCGGGTCGTTCCGGCTCTCGATCACCAGCGACCTGACATGTTCGAGGAGGTTGAACGAGTCTGCAGGCATGTTCATGAGGGCCGGACTTGTCTCAGTGAGGACAGGTATGGGGTCGAGTATATGCAGGGTATCGTAGACCTTGAAGATGGTGGCGAGCCACTGCGCGCCCTCGCAGTCCGAGTAGATCTCGTTCCAGACGAGCTTCCGCAGCTGCATCGTGAACTCGGTCCATGAACCCGTTGCACTGGGTGGTACGACGTACACTTGCGAGAGGATGAGTGTGTGGAGGAAGGGTAACCGGCGTACGATTGGAATAAGCTGCTCTCCGTCCAACTCGGCAAACGAGTCTAAATCGTGTCGTCTTGAGCTGTTCCCGCATAGTTCCACCTCTCGGATATAATGGCCAAGATGGGGGTGGGTCTCGAGAAAGTGGATGAAGGGCCCGAAAGCGCGAGAGGAGTCATCGGGGGACGCAAGAACGCGCACGTGGTGGAAGAGGTGATATCGGACAGAGCGTAGCCAGCGCCGGGAGGCGAGCGCGAAGTGTTGGAGGGTAGGCTTGTCGAGGTGGAGGTAGTCGATGATGAGGTCAATGAGCTCCGGAGGGAGGCGTGTGCTCCTGCGAGAAGAAGAGGGGACGGGTGGTCGTCTGCTGGAAAGGACTTGACCAGGACAAGGTGTGCTCATCGTGGCGCACGGAGGGACGACCGTCGGCATGGAGGATAGAGGGCTGTCGTCGTCGTTGCCGGCGGTGACGAGGGTCGGAGAAGAGGATGATGGGAAGAAGGCGGGAGGAGGAAAGAAAGAGGAAGATGCGAAGAGGGAGGCTTTAGGACATGTAGACGGCTCAGGGCGGCGGCGTTGAGCATGCTCGGTTACACCTTCGAACATAAATTGGGCGTTGATACCGTTTCACGGACGACAGCTTTGATTCTGGTGTTTTTTTCCGGCTCGTATATTCCATGTTGGCGTGCATGTCCAGGGAAGATCTCCGCATGATCACAGCGTCGACCTTTGCTTCCAGCTGGCCGGAGACCGAGATCACAAAACACGATGAGGGACAAGTTGTTCGCAATTCCCGATCACGCAGTTCATCAACGCTCTCACCCAACGCCCGGCGCGCCAATCTTCGCCGCTCACCAAACGCCGAGTCCTTTGCTCCAGTTTTCCTCCGTCTGCGCCATGTACGCTCTCAATTTGCATACATACGTTCTGAATGAGCACTTCTATGTACCTGCCAACGCCCGAGAGCTCTTTCTTTCAACCAGACACTATGGAAGTCGATGCGAAAGAGCGTACTCATTTGCAACACAGTGACATGATAATTGCGTTGCATCTTCTACCATGAGACACGGATAGAGACAGCCGTCGACGGCCGGCAGATGTGCGTAAGAACGACTCGGAGATGTGTGATGCCAGATCTCGATAGGGACCTGTGCAAGGTGTTCAGTATATCTTGGCTGGATGTCAGCTTCAAGAGATCGTCCACAGTCTAGGCGCCAGAACTGTAGCAAAAAGAAGTAAAGGTTTATCAGTGAGGTGATAGAGACGAAGAGGTAGTAGCACACCAGGGTACAGTTTGTGGCTTACAAACGTTGCGGAAGAGCGCATTATATAAGAGAACTGCGATCAATTGCAGAACGATACGCGGCGGCCTACAACCGACTACGCTGCAACGTCTCGGCAGGTCGTCTCGGACTGAATCCACATCCCGTCTCCGACGTTCTGTCAAGACGATGCTTCACATCTGCGTAGAGACAAGAAATCCCAGCTCTCTAGGATCTTTACGTCCGTCTATAAATCTGAAAACAAGGGAAACGCGTCGCGTCGGGCGTATTGATGGCAAGCTCTTCCGCTGATCACCGAGAGGGATGCTCTTGCAATGCTCTTGTGCTAATAGCTATCCCCGACCAAAGTCAATTTTCCTCGCATGAGTCGCGCTCAGATTCGGCGAGATGGGTATTTCGCGAGGTGCTGTCCATTCTGCCCGTTTTCCTTCAGTGAGGGTGGCACTGTGAGTCTCGAGAACGACGACCTTTGTTGTGCAAAACGGTGCCGCAATGAAGCACCCGTTGATGCCACGAACTGGTCAAATTGAGCGAAGATATATGTGAGTACAAGTATATTGGTGAAATGATGAAGTGGTACTTACACCTAAGTAATTGATCTTTCGGCGATCAGCTATAGTGTTCACCACCGGCAGGGCGCCGGTGGCTCCGGCGAAGGGGCTCCTTCGCCTTCGCTCTTTGGCGCACACCCTACAGGCTCCTCGAGACCGCGTCGTGAACACCGTCGGTGCACATATCGTCCCAGAGTTTCGCTGCAGGTGGCAATCGAGAGAGCCACATGAACACGAAACGGAGCCAGCACGATGCCCATGGCGCGCCGCATCCCCACGCGTCGGGCGTCGAGGCGCGGTGAGAAGTGGGTATCTCGCCGTAAGAGTCTGTCAAACAGCTTCAGGTGGATGACAAGATGGAAGAGAAAGAACAAAGGTGAGGGGAACATGCCAAAGCATCCCGCTCCGAGTTGAGCGGAGTGAACGTCACTTGTCATCCACGCTTGCCAATCCGCGCTCTTCTCTTCCTCCTGGGCGCCCCCACGTCCAATAAGAAGTTGAAGCCGGCGGTACCCATGACATGTGGAGAAACAGACGAAGATGACAATGTAAGCATCTTGTCCTTGCATCACAGAGATTTCTGTCAACGCAGTCACCTACGCCGAGGATACTTCTGCGGTGTCACGCGTTGCTGGTACAGGGCTTCAAAGACCGCAGCACTAGCGCGGCGTGCGCGAGCGGGAGGAAGGCTCTGATGAACTGCTTCCATCTGTGGGGGATCGCGGGGATGTCTTTTGCCATGGGTACACCGTCGGCTTCCTTTGTTTCTTTCTGGGACAGCAATCGTTGCAGCGCGCCGCAGGGCGCGAGAGCGCGTCCGAAGCGCATCCACTTCGGCGCGGAACGGGGCTCTAGAGAACGGCCGCCTTGAAAACAGGCCGTAGGGTAAGAAAGGCTGTGACTTCGGGAAGAACAAGAATGGCGGATCTCATGGCGCGCATTCGTAGGGGAATGCAAAGCAGACCGTTCATGAAGAGCGACAGGTTGGGAAGCAGGGACGAGGTAGTGCTGCGCGAAGGTAAGATTGCGCCATGTTTTTCTGAGACCTGCAAAGAAAGATCATTGCCTTGAGTAGATTAAAAGCACACACATGGACTGAGCGAGACGCACCCTTGGCCTCCCGCCGGTCCCATCCTGGAGCACAGCCTCCCCACACTGAGATTCCACAAAGCGCCGCCGCTCTGCCTGGGATATCCAGCGAAGCAATCGAACTGCCTTCCACTGTCAAAAACCGGTCCGACACCCAGTCGTGTCAAAGTTTTTGCTCGCGCCAAGACCGTGTCGTAGTGCAATGACAGCGTTGGGCGGTTGGTAGGCGCTGCGAATTCCGACGTCAATGATTGGACAGAAGACACTGAATGAATGACCGGGGTGGGAGAATGCAATAGGGCTGTGTCGCCGCTGTCAGGAAGAACTTGGCCCGGAAGAGAAGTGACGAACTTGCATAGAAGGCGGAGAGTATGCTGACCAGGAGAGAAGAGAGCGGAAGATGTCTTCGTCCGCGCGCGCAGGCACAAGAAAGACTAGATTCGTGAGCGTCGGGACCGGCGCGTTCAGTCATTGGAGAAACAAAGCTGGAAAAACGTCTAGTCGAGCTTGCTGAATGGACAGCTAAGGTACGAATAGAAGTGAGCGCAAGAAGTGTAGACATGTGCCTGGACACGCTCACCATCGGATGTATCGTGTACCGTAGCGTCCTCTCAAGAACCAGATCTCGTATTCACCTCACAAAGGTCTCCATAAAGTGCGTAGAATAGCATTAAGACTGGCTGGTTGGAGTCCATGGCTTGGGGATTAAGGCCTAGACGAGGTGCCGGCGCAATTTGCTGGCGAGGTACCAGAGCTACTGGTACTCAGCCTCTATTGCAGAGCGGGCAAGTCGTCGTTGTACGCATCTTCGTCCATGTCGTCGATAGCCTTCGCATGAAGTCATAGTAAATGGAAAGGAAATGGTTAAGTGGAAAGAGCGTTGGCAGTCCAGCCTGGCTGCTCGGAGTCAAAACCTGTGACGAGGAGTGCAACGTGGCATTCCCGTACTTCTCGGAAATGACTGCATTAGGCGACTGCGTGACGCGTTCCTCGGCTATTTCCCATCCATTTTGTGCATGGTCGCGACCGGTCCGCTGTTTCGAACTTCGTAGTACCGAATGCAGCTGCAAGTTCAAAAAAGAGAAACGAGAAATTTACGATACTCCAAACGCTGCTCTCTGAGGTGCTTGGGTGATCAAGGTCCTTCATGACAGAAATGTCACGATGTGACGCCCCGTTATCTTCCACGTGTGGCGTCACGACTGGGTATGACGCGGCTCAGATCCAGCTCAGATTGAGAGCACTCACGCTCGTCCACGGCCACGACACTCCTGGGTATTCGCTCACTCACTGCTTCGTTGCTCATTCGACTACGAGCTCGAGTTCTCCAGTACTCCGAGTACGGCAAAGTCTTGCAGAACGTTTCGCCTTCCCGGCTCAACCACTCACGTCTCTATCACTTTCGCTCTTTGATGGTGGAGTACTTATCGTCGACACGACCGGCGATAAAAGATACGACCTCTCAAAGTTGCGAATATTCTGCCTATCTCGAAGGCACAATGTATCTCAGGGACGGTGAGTGGATTTCTGTCTCACAATCTCCGTCCATTTCCTCATGTATTCGACCCCAGATCTTTGGACAGTCTGCTATTTCAATACATTGCACCTGACCACGATGCTGGAGACCCTGGCTACCCTGTTCACACAGTCCTGACCATAGTCAGATAACGAGACAACATTTGAGCCGGGCAAAGCAGCTCAACATGGAGTTTCCGTGATACTAGTTATTGGTATTTGGTCTAAAGTCGACCTTTTCCCGCGGCCATCAGCTTCTAGATTCCTGTCACCCCGCCCAGCAGGGCATCGCGGTCCTGCAAATTCCTTATCGCTCAACGTGTGAGTGCCACTATTATTTTGGTATCTGGTCACTCGACTCTTATCTCGACTTCACTCAGGATGGGTTTTCGGTCTCAAAGGCATCATGGAGGTGGACTATCTCTCACGAGGCGGCCGGGATACTTCTTCTGTGCTTTCGCGCAGTTTGTCCGCGTCTTTTTTCCTTGACTCGTCGTCATACCACTACTACCTCCAACCATGCCCGAGAAGAAGAGCCAGGTGACGACGACCGCCCATGAAGTCGGCTCTGGAGGCGAGAGTCTCTATTCCGTACGCCGTGCCGACGATGAACAGCTGGCCAACCTCGGATACAAGTCAGAGTTCAGGAGGGAGTTCTCCGTGCGTTCATCCATTCTATCACTGAGCCTTCTAGCTGCTGACCTCGCTTCTTCGCCATGCCATGTTGTAGCTGTTTGAGACGATCGCTTTCGCGTTCTCGATCATGGGTGTGGTTGCTTCGGTCACCTCAACGTACTCCTTTGGTCTCTATTCAGGTACACTCTCTTTGCATTGCCACTTTAGTACCGCATTCTAATGATTCTCAAGGTGGACATGTCGGCATGGTATTCGGTTGGCTCATCCCGTCCATATTCGTGATGTCCATTGCTGCTTCCATGGCGGAGCTGGCGTCGGCCATGCCGTAAGTCCCCTCCACATACTGTACATGCCCATTGTCCTACCCACTGACTCTCTTCGCAGGACGAGTGCAGGTCTCTACTACTTCTCAGCCAAACTCGCCCCAGAACGTTGGTCGGCACTGGCCAGTTGGATCACAGGATGGGCCAACATCACGGGTCAAGTCACTCTCGTGTGCTCCATTGATTTCACTTGGTGAGTCCCCGCGTCAGAGAGAGCTAGCTCCTTGCCCAGTACAGTGTTGGCCGTGTGCTAACCGACGATTTTGTCCCACACCAGTGCGCAAATGATCACTACAGCGCTCGCCGTCGGGTCTGACGGCGCCATCAACCTCGGCGCCGGACCCACGTACGGGATCCTGTTGGCCATTTTGTTCACGCACGGGATCGTGTGCTCTGCTGCGACGAGCGTACTTGCCAAGCTGAATATATTCTACGTTCTGGTTAATGGTGAGTGGTATCACTTCATTTGGATGAGCTATTTGGTGCTGAATACATCTTTCGTCGTGTAGTTGGTACCACTCTTGCGGCTATTATCGCTCTGCTTGTTTGTTCTAAGAACAATGGCGAGAGAGTCTCGACCGCTGATGCGTTCACTATGTATGAGAACAATACAGGATGGGCTAACAGTGAGTGTTTCCTCCCGGTCCAGATATGTCACTCAGTACTGAACACTCGGTTGTCTATCCCAGGCGGCTGGGCTTTCCTCCTGGCATTCACTGCACCGATGTGGACCCTCACCGGCTGTAAGTCCGCTTTTGATCTACCCTCAGGCGATAAGCTCACCAAAGCACACACCCCACAGACGACTCAGCAGCACACATCGCAGAAGAGACCGCCGGCGCAGCTCGCGCCGCACCCATCGCCATCCTCACCGGCGTCGGAGCCACGGCCTCCCTAGGCTGGCTCCTCTACATCGCAGCCTCCTACGCAACATGGTCCGTCGGCGACATCATCGGAACCGACCTCCCCCTTCCGATGGGCCAGCTCTTCCTCAACGTCCTTGGCAAGAAAGGCATGTTGGCAATCTGGAGCTTGATCATCGTTGTCCAGGTACGTTTCTCCAGCCTCATGGACTCTTATCTCTCTCTCTCCAGCACCGCTTTCCCCGCCGTACCTCGCCCTAATCTCCATGCCATTGCCGACGATTTGATTCTGATTAACTAATAAGCTATCTTCTAATGCTATCTTCTCCTCCTCCAGTACGTCACCGGAGCAGCCCAAGGCGTCGACGCGTCCCGCGTCGTGTTCGCCTTCGCGCGGGACAACGCCCTCCCGGGCTCTCGCTGGTGGAAGAAGATGAACCCGTACACGCAGACCCCCGTCAACGCCGCCTGGCTCGTCATGGTCCTCTCCGGAATCTGCGGCGTGCTCGGATTCAGCGAGGCCGCGTTATCTTCCTTGGCCGGGTACGTGTCCTTCCCCTCCCCCTTCCTACCTTACACGGTACTCCGTCGGACTGATGGGTATCGGATTCGAATTTCGCAGCGCTGCAGTCATTGGGTTATACACCTCGTACGCCGTGCCGATCCTCCTCCGCATCACCTCCGGGCGCGATAAGCTCGTCCCAGGGCCATTCTCCCTAGGCAAATGGTATCTCCCTATCGGCATCATCGCCGTCTCTTGGGTCTCGTTCATCTCGGTGCTCCTCGTCTTCCCTGGAGGGTCGGATGTAACGGCCGATACGATGAGTGCGTACTTATCTATCGCGGTTCAGAATCATAGGGAGCCGCTCGTGATGCTCATATATGCCCCTGCTTTGACTCTAGATTATTCAGTGGTGATCGTCATGGCCGTCTTCCTCTTCGCCTCCCTCTCATGGGTCCTCTCCGCGCACAAGTGGTTCCACGGCCCGATCCGGACCGTGGAAGGGGATGGCAGTAAAGCGTCGCCATCGACGTCTGTGTACGATGAAAAACGTTCTAGTTGAAGAAAGGGAGAAGTTCGGTTGTATCGGTACGAGATACATATTCGCTCTGTGCTCTCAGAGTTGACAGAAACTGCGTCTACGATGAAGCGTTGACACTCTTTGGGCTATTGCTGAGCGAGTGATTAAGGAGAGATAAGGCCTTCATTGACGCGTCTTGCGCTTGTGAAATAGAGCTGATGGGATGTAATCAGAAAGGCAATTTGAAGAAGCTCTTGGTGAGGACTTTTGCTTCCGCTATAACTCGATCGGGCCACCGTTAGAACTCTGGAGCAACATGAACGACACCGTCGACATCTGTTTACTAAAGTACCTCAATTATTCGTTAGCTTCAGTATTGACTTCATCTCCAACGCTCCAGTAGAAGAACCTTCTACGACGTTATTACGCTTGTGGTCTAAGTCTCCAATGTCCACGCAGATCCTAGTACGGTCAATTGACAGCATTCTGGGGAGAGTGCACTGGCAATCGCGAAGGACGCGGGTGACTAGACCATGACGCAAATGATGGGACGAAATGGCTGCTACATATTGCCTTTGCAACGGTCGCTTCACAGCGGGATGAACTTGAATGCGGTGTTACGATGTACAGGACGTTGAGTTACCGCATTCTGCCCTATAGCCGAGGTGTCCTTGTGGACTCCAAAGAACCACTCTTTCGTTTCCCTTCTCCTCTCCGTTGATGACCGAGTATGACACCGAACCTCACAGCTGGCCGTGTTAGGTAGCCGTGTTTCAAATGCGTTCAGGTGCAGGCTGTGTAGGTATGTCAACTTCAGGCGAAACTTGACAGAGGTGATACATACAATGTCATGTCGGAGCGACACATTACTTCATGACGATGATAAAGCCGTCGACATCCTTCATGAATCAGAGCCGTGTATCGTCGAGTTACGACGTGAAAGAGGAAGCAGATCGAAGACAGATCCGCGCCGAGGAGGGAGTGGCAATTGCCGGGGGACGCAAGCGCCGAACGCCGGCATTCAATGGGATCGGGCAAGTCGGGCATTTTGCAAGGTTCCCATCCCCACTTCACAGTCCAGTAACACTTGCACTGCCCTGGAGCTCCATTAATATTGAGCGTCGACATGCCGGCATACTATCAGTACGTATCGACGCTGTGGACGACAAATTGCGATCCGCCACCGTGCCTGCGCCGCCCTTGCGCAGCGGGATAAGTTTGGAAGAGGGCGCGCGGGATGCTATTTGTGGAATGGGTGGAAGGGGGGATGGGGAGATGGGATGGGGGAATTGCTTTTGTGGCTGGTTGGGCAGGATGGACGGCGCGGGTGGCGGTGGGAGGCGTGAAACGCGAGGGAGGGTTGTGGCCAGTGGGCTGCTCTGGGGATCGTCGTCTGCCTCAAGCGAGTGGAGAGAGAGGTCAGGTGGTGTGCTGTCTGCGTGGGCTGGAGGATGCCCTCGACGGCTGTTCTCCATCCACGGGTCTTGATTTCTCCCACTGCAGTCCTTCCAGTGTCTATTCGAGGCACACTGATCGTCCTCCTCCTTCCCACAACTGCCACCCACCCTCCTCTTTGGGCGGTCGTGAGGAATAAATACTTCCGCCGTTGCTCCCGCGCCCTCCCTCTCACCACTGCGCCTTCTTCTCTTCTGAACTGCGACTCCCATCCTCTTCTTCTCTTCATCTCCACTCCCCCACGTCGCCATCATGGCCGACTCCCCTGTCCTCGTCTATGGGCTTCTCGCTGTCGGAACCTTGCTCTATCTCTACCGATGGCTCAAGCCCTCCAAGTACTCAGTGAGCTAGCTCATCGTCTACTGCTGTTTTCAAATTACTGATATGACGACCCCGTTCATAGTACCCGGATATCCCAGCCATCGGTCACTCTGCACCCATACTCTCCTACATCGGTGCTTTCCGTTACTTCACTCAGGGTAAATACATGATGCAAGAAGGTTACGACAAAGTACGTTCTGACCAAATTGCCTCATCAATCTCATCTCACCCACATGCGACCACTTTTCAGTACAAAGGCGGCGCATTCAAGGTCCCCGAGCTCTTCCGCTGGCTCGTCGTCGTCACCGGTCCCCAACTCATCGAGGAGCTGCGCAAAGCGGGAGACGACGAGTTGAGTTTTGACGAGGCTGTCGCAGAGGTACGTGTGCACCGCCCACACCATCCTTCATCACATCATCTCATTGTGCGCTTTGTAGTCGCTGCAAGTAGACTATACCTTGGGTCCTACGATCCATTCCAACGGATACCACATCCCTATCATCCGGACGACCTTGACGCGGAACCTTGGTGCTTTGTTCCCGGACGTCCGTGATGAGCTCGCGTCTGCGTTTACTGAGATTATCCCACCTACCAACGGTACGCCACATACATGTATGCGCCCCTTCCTCGTATTCATACTCGCTCGCTTGATCAGAATGGACGAAAGTCCCCGCCCTCGCCACGATGATGAAAGTCGTCTGCAGAACGAGCAACCGCATCTTCGTCGGTGCACCTCTCTGTACGTCGTGCTCCCTTTGTCCCTGGACCCTGTGGCATGCATGGCCCTTCCCTGACACGCGTCCCCTTTCACGTACAGGCCGAGATCCAGATTACAGGGAGCTGAACATTGAGTTCACCGTGGACGTCGTGAAGGCTGCCCTGACGATCAACATGTTTCCTCACTTCCTCCGCCCGTACGTCACGCTTTCCCCTCCCCCTCTTCTTCGTGTTCTGTTCTGTTCCTGACGATCTCGTGCAGGCTGGCGGGACGTCTCTTGACCCCCGTCCCCTCCAAGATCCGTCGTGCAGAACGTCATCTGAAGCCGTTGATTGAAGAGAGGTACCGGATGCAAGAAGAGCTGGGGAAGGATTACGACGGGAAGCCTGTACGTTTTCCCTTTACACTATCTGCTATTGCCTATGCCCTGGTTGACGATGCGTTTTGGTTTGTGTTTGCAGAACGATATGCTGATGTGGTTAATGGACGACGCGGTGGGCGAGGAAAGGCAGGTGGATATGCTGGCTCGGAGGATATTGACTGTGAATTTTGCGGCTATCCATACGTCGTCTATGGTACGCACTCCGCCTCCTCCCCCTCCTCTCCACCCGCGCATACATCCCTCATCCACCCTCTCATACAGAGCTTCACACACGCGCTGTACCAACTCGCTGCGCACCCAGAATACGTCAAGCCGTTGAGAGAAGAGATCGAGAGGATCGTGAAGGAGGAAGGGTGGACGAAGCAGGCCATGCAGCGGATGCGACGCGTCGACAGCTTCCTCAAAGAATCCCAGCGTTACAACGGCCTCGGTTCCAGTACGTCCCTTCCCTCCCCTCTCCTCTCCCTCCCCCCTCCCCCTCCCACCCCACTAACCCCCTCCCCGTAACCCCCAGTCGTAATGACCCGCCGCGCCCTGAAAGACTTCACCTTCTCCGACGGGACGTTCATCCCCGCGGGCGGGTTCGTGTCCGCCGCGGCGATGGCGACGCACTACGACGACGCGTACTACGACCACGCGCACGTGTTTGACCCGTGGCGCTTCTCGGACATGCGCGGGGAGGACGGGGAGGGCACGAAGCATCAGATGGTGAGCACGAGTAAGGAGTATGTGCCGTTTGGGCATGGGAGGCATGCGTGGTAAGTCTTAGTTTTCCTTTGTCTTCCCTACTCCGTGGGGCTCAACTCCCTTTGCTTGTTCGATAGTCCCGGCAGGTTCTTCGCCGCGAACGAGCTCAAGGCCATGATGGCGCACGTCGTCGTCAACTACGACGTCTCCCTCGAAGTCGAAGGCCAGATCCCTGAACCAACCTGGGTCGCCACCGCGCTCGTCCCCAACCCGACCGCGAACGTGCTCTTCAGGAAGAGGCAGTCGTGATTCCCTCTGGTTCAATCTATTCCTCACCCAGGCTCTTTGGTTGGTGACCCTTTCTAGCATGGAGTATGTTGGTTTGGTGTCGCCTGGAGCTGGGATCTTTGTATAACCATGCTACAGATAACGATGTAACGATGCTTGATTTACTTATTCCTCAACGACGCATCTGAACGTCTGATTCGTACACGAGCACGACCTCGCAACGCTCTCCTGTCATCTAACTTATCCTCTATCTCCATCGTTGTCTCTATCCCTCCGGAACCCGGGTGTGGCGTCGCACTCTTCTATCGCACGGCGTGCGCGTGTCGTCCTTCCCAGAGTCCTTGTGTCGTTCGCTTCCCTCGAATTACGCCACAACGCACTCAGATAGTAAGCCGTGAGCATTGCACTTTGAAACTTCTGTGCACATTTGCCAATACATATGAACCCAAGATGGAGAAAGTTTGATTGCCTACTGAGAACCTCATACGCCTCGGCATTCGCAATTGGCCATGGTCTTTCATCCGCCATTTGCCAGTTCGCGAGCAAGCAAGTTCATATCCTGCCACGTCCTTATTCCTCAAAAGCGTCATTCCTCGGCCTCGTGCCTTGGTACGTTTCTGCTGGTCGTTCGAAGGCTCTTTGTTCACCGGTTGGCACCGGTCGCAGGTCGTGTGTGGCGCAAGAAGTTGAGAATTCGAAGGTCCCGGCGACCCGGTGATTTTACTGCTTCAAGTCAGCCTTGTTCTTTTCATCGTCCGGTGACTCAAGCTCAAAGCTGGATGTCGGAGAAGTGGCATAAAACGTGAAGAAGGGACTCGGAGGAGGGCAGGTCGGGCAGGTCGGAAGTCGGGCTCTTGAGTAAGATTTCACCGGGGACCGAGGACGGGTTCGCGAATTGGGAAGTCGAATGGCACCGTCGGACGCGTTACTCAGAGGGTACTGAAGTTCGATTCTGATTGAGACTATACAGAACAAGGGGTGCACCAGAGACGCCATATGGCTCTCTCTCAATGGCTATCATCCGTGCGTATTCGACCCAGAATTGGACTCGGACTGTCTACGGGGACGGCTCCGCTGTCCTCAGCAAGGTCTGTTTTCGTCACGGTCCCTCCCTTCTCCTCTCCTCCAATAGCTCTTCTCGTTTCCGTCACGTATGATGCTCTACCGGCGGCCGATCCGATGGGTGAAAAGGAGCGGGCGTTTCCCCCAATGCGCGTGAAGCATCCGTGGTGAACGCATGGCGGAGTCGATCCGTTTGCTGAGGGGTAAGCCTGTCGTCTCGCATCAACCGCCCGACGGTCGTGCCAGTGGCTTCAGCCACATTTGTATTCGGAGTGGGCTGTTTCTTGGGAGTCTCGGTGCCTTCAGAAGGCTTTAGAGGCTCACGTTTGGCCAGGGTCTGCATCGTTCCTCCGCTAAACGAACGACTCGCTTGTGAGTAAATACATGACTGCTCAGCACGGAGACACTCACGCTGCACGAGTATCCAGGTCGGCGACATCGCGCGCACGCATGGCTTGAAGGACGTCTCGAACGAGAAGAGTGTTGTCACTGCGGGCCAACACGGCGCTCTCATCGTATCCACGACGTGCTTGAGAGCTGCTAGCGCTGTGGATAGGAACGGCCAATGTGGAACTGAAGCTAGCGACAGCGATGAGGAGGCCGCTGAGAGTGACTGTGAAACGCATGCTTGCTGGCGATGGGAAGCGGATGAAGGGAAAGAAAGAGTTGTTCGACTGCAACACGATGATGTGGGTCAGTGAACAGCCTGGAGACAGACGAGGATAGGGGAATCGCGAGCAAATGGCGCACCTGCCAGAGTCTACAGACGGAAAGTTGTGGGCACCGGGCTGGGGATTTGGCTTGCTCTGTGAACCGTCTTTATATGAGGCATGGAGACTTGCGACGGCCAAACCTTAGGCCTAGGATTCAGGCACGCGACACACCAGCGCAACTTGTGAAGCGAAGCAAGACCTTCGAAAATCCCCTCAAATGCCTCTTTGCGATTCCGACAAAATCGAGCATTTTTTTCGCCGAGGCCTCTTCGCCGTCCCGACGAACGGAGGCTCCCAAGTGGCGAGGTCATCGGGCGGAAACCGGTACTCCCTAGGCCTATAAGTACAGCCATCCCGACAAAAGTCGCCGATCTGGCCGCCTCCGTTTCGACAGCGAATTTTTGGGATTTTGAAGAGGCATTTGGGGGAATTTTCGGGGGTTTTAGCGAGGCTAGCTGTCAGCGGAGGTTCCTCGCTGTTCCTCGTAACAGTAGTTCATACTTTTTGCCCTTGATGGCAGCCGCGCAATCTGCTTCCGCAATGTTATCTTCGCCCTGTCAGGCCCTGTTCCATACCGCCCGAGTTCCACTGAGATTGCACAACGATGGGCGATTGCGAAACAAAATTGGTCGGGCTGATAGGAGAGTGACTTGATGGAAGTGAGATGAGGGCGAGCGAGGTCTAGGGCAACCAAATTTCCTTGAGTGTGAGTATCGATACAAACGCCGCGTAAAAGCTAGAAATATAACATGGTACACCGGTATATGTGCATACGACAGAGGTATCGAAGCTCACAGAGCCTGCACCACCGCGAGACTCTCCTGCATCCCCTTGAGGAACACCGCCGCCAGCGGCCCGTGGTCTCCAAAGTATGCCTTACACCACAACCGAGTCAGCTCAAACGTCCGATCAAGATTAACAGGGAAAAACAGGAGGCGTACCTTGCCGATCGCTCTGTGGTATTCCTCCTGCAGGGACAGCGAGAGAGATATGGGTGGATATCCGTTTTGGAGAAGGGGCAGCGAGGCGATCATCCTGCTGAGGCGGCCGTTCCCATCCTGATCGGAGGAAAAAAAAAGATATGAGCATTGAAGATAAGACGGATCAACTGTGGAGGAACGGGAGACGTACCTCGAAGGGATGACAGCGCACAAGGACGAGATGGAGCCAGCTAGCTGCAGCGAATGGGTTCTTCCACTTCAATTGCATATTCGCCTGAGCGCAGCGCAAGTACAATCAGCCGAGCCTCGAACGACAGTCAGATTTGTACAACGTACGTTGGTATAGTTGCAGATATACACCAGCTCCTTGTCTACATCCGCATACGGACACAGCTGTATAGGGTATTCGCCCCGGATGATGCTCGTTCTCAACGTCTCCGAGCGCGTGATCCCGGACGCGACGTAGCAGTTGTCGGCGACGAAGCGGCAAGTGTCCATGAATTGTCGATGCAGTTTGCATAACAGGTCTTTGTGAATGGGCCGCTGCTTGTCGGCAATCTCGAATATGACATCGTAGACCTGCAGAACGTGTGTTTGAGATCAAGACCGTCGCAGCGTGCGATAGAGAGTGATACGCACCGATAGCATGTCGTTCAGGATCGCTTTCGCTTTCACCGGATCCGTAATCGAGCTCACGGACTCGCAATCAGCCCTCCCTTCCGCAACACCCTTCCGAATAATGTCGTTGACGGACTGCGAGATCTAGCATCAATAAGTGTTCTCTGACATCGGCTTGAAAAGCTCACCTCATCTGTCAACCTGAATATACCCTCCAGATAGTTCGAATCGATGACAAGCTTCCGCGTGTACATTTGCACCATCTCGGGATCTGATCTCCTAATTGCAAGCCATTCACGACGGAAGTCTTCGTGTCCATCGGGTAAGGGTAAAATGGAAGGGAAGTCATGCAATGCGGTTGCTCTCCATGTTTGATGATACGGACCAGCTACGAAAGAAGTGGCAACGGTCAGCTTGACTAGGATTGTGAGAACATAGAGGACTCAACCAAGCCGCGCTGTATTCGCGTCATCCACGCCTTGTGTGACTGCTTGCATACCCAACTCCAGGACAAGATTGTTCAAAACATCATCGTCGTCCCCGAGTTCATATAGATCGTCCTTTGCCTAACGATCAAGTAGCTCTCGTCAACAAACAACTCTCCCTTGGACTAGAACAGCTACGCACCTTCGTATAGAAGACCACCGCCAACGCCTCTGAGCCCATATACCGAAATAGGTCGCCCAGCCGTGCGGTGAAGTAAGGGAGCTGCGGGTATAACGCGTGCATCTTCTCATATCGCCTCACGAGATCGGGTACGGTGCCAGCATCGCCGTCTCGAAGCATCTCGTCGCGGTCGTGGGGGGCCATAGATTCCGTTGCGTCGACATCCTTTCGAGGGACGTGGGTGTGGGAAGGAGAGCGTATTGAATATGGGGCGTTCGGGTGGAGGAGGCCGAGAGGGGACGGTTTACCTTGAGCAGGTCGCAGGTGTAGACGGAGAAGATGTCCATCTTCTTTGCAACGGCCCAGAGTGGAGGAAGATGCGGGAAAAGCTGGAGGATGCCAGGGAGCAAGATGGAACTTTGGAAGTTGCAAGTTGGCGCGACTGGCGATGGCTCAGAGACATTGGGCTCCACTCGTCCGGCGGTCAAGCAACTTGGATTCTGCGCTCATCTAGGCCGCGAGGAAGCGCGCCGAGTAGTATTCCTCAGCTCTACTGCAGACTCACATGTGTCTCCCCCGCCACCGAGACTAGAATACCTCTCCTTATCGACCTTCAAAACCTCAGCGCGAGCATGCCGGGCCAGAAGACCCCTGATCTGCCTGTGGAACTCTTGGATATCATCGTGGACTGCCACCGCAGCCACACCATTGAGCTGCAGAATATGTCTTTGGTGTCTTCCACATGGTCACTACTCGCACGACGACGACTCTTCCACAATCTCACTATCTCTGCCTCTGCGAAGAATCGACACAACCATCTTGCTCTCAAGGCTTTTCTTCACGACAAAAATCCACCCATTTGTTGATTTGTTCGACACTTGACTCTAGGCACATATTTCGACACTTATCGTTTTGGGAAGAATTATGGCGGAGTCCACCTCACGATACCTATTCTCGCGGACATCCTCTGCTACTATCATGACACCTTCTTTCAAATGTGTACACACTTTCAAATCCTTCCCCATAACTTTCCGCTCAATGCAATGCCCCTCGGTCATTTGAGAACAGGTTCAGATATATCTTCAAAACATGTTCATGAAGTTTGAAAACCCTCACCTCACGGAGGACGAAATGCGAGGCTGAACGGCGAGATTTTGGGTGATTTTTACCCCTCCGCGCGCCATCATCTCTCAGATCCAGATCGGTACTACATGCGACCACCTCGCTCAAGTTCGCTCCGGGGGTTTTTGAGTACGCTGCGACCGAATCTGTAGTCCGATTTGTACAGACAGGAGTATGGACACTCACAGATACCAGTATGTATCTTCAAGCGTGACGAAAGCAGCAGAAAGGTGACGAAATCCGCATCAGCAGCCGTGACCGACCTGTCAAATTTAGCGGGCAGTGGACCGTGTGTCACATCAATTCGCGATGACACTCGGTGACGACCTTTTGAAAGAGTGTACACTTTCGAACACGCTCTCTCGGAATGTCTCCGTATGAGCTTTCCTCCGACAAAACAGCCTCGGTCAAATGGGGGTTCGACAGAACAGACCTCAACACATCGCATGGTCGATACAGCGCCCGACCCAGAGAGGGAGCGGTTTTTATGAACGGCGAGAAGACCAGATATTTGAAAAGGTGGTAGAATGATAGTATTTTTCAAATTTGCGCAAGCTGACCCTGAGCATTTGCATCGAGGGCGACAGCCGCCTCCCTTCTCCACTCCCGTCACCGCTTCCCAGTGCCCTCGACTTCCTCGACCTGACCGGGTGCTACATGCGTCCGGGTACATGGAGCCCTGTCCTTCATATCATAGCCATGTTCTCCGTCGTGAACGAGCTGCGGTTGAGTCGGATGATGCTGTCGGGTAGTCCGCGCGAACGTCTCAATCCGCCGGGTTCTCATCCGCACACGAGAACGCTCGTGCATTCCTTGGTGTTGTTCGGCAACGACGGCATCCCCGACGTCTTCGATCAACTCACAAATGGCATTCTCGACGTCGTCGACGTGCACAATGTAACGCGGATGGAGCTTGGATATGGTTACGACATGCGTCAGCACTACACCACCCTCCTCAATCTTGCTGGACCTTCTTTGAAGCATCTCAAAGTTCAAGTAGACAGTAAGCTCACTAGTACTGGTGCTCTCACATATTCGCAAGCTGATTAGAACTTCCATAGCCGACTCTATGCGATCATATACAAGGCCGGAGCTGACATACGACCTGTCCCATTTCACGGAGCTCGAGAGTCTCTCATTCGTGTTTTTGCTGTCTTCCGGAGGCGAGATCGAGCATCAAGCTTTTGACATGCTCTCCACGCTTTCACTCACGTCCTCCCACTCCTCTGTCATCATCCAAATACACTGTCGCTACGAGTTCTCGATGGAGCTCGTTCCAGATCATAACCTATTGCGCATAACTCTGGACCCCGCACCCTGGCAGCGATTGGGTAGCCTTCTGCGCCGGATCTCTTCCCTTCGCAGAGTCATCTTCGTGTTTTTCCAACTGGCGCAGGAGATCGTAGCGGTGCCGAAGCTGGTTGAGGAGAGACTGCATGATGCACTTGCTTTACCTCCTGCGTGTACACTGGAGCTCCAGAGTGAGCTAGAAACAGAATGAGTCTCGATGAAAGACATAAATCGCGCTGAGCTGACAAACGTAAGAACAGAGAGGCGTCTCATTTCTGTCGTATTACATGATATCGTCAGATTGCATCTGTCCATCGGTCCCAATCATATGCGTCCTCAATGTGTCCTTCTCTCGGGATCCTTTGAAAAGCTGGCTGGCCCACATGATGTACACGTTCCAAACAGTGCGTGAAATGAGCCTCAAATGTTCATGACACAAGCTAATACTTGACAGTACAGTACAAGACGATTACTTACACTGAGCTACGCAAGTACGCAGGCACCCGAGGAACGGAGCCGAAAGGGCGATGCGAGTCGAACAAAGATTTGTGCAATAACTCTTCTGTGAGCTTGGATCTCATATTGTGGTTACGATAGTAAGTAATAACGTAGTCCGTGAACTCCTTGTCATAGCTGCAAGCGATATATTCAGAATCATACAAACACGCATATCCATTACGATGAATCACTTACAATCGGCGCGAGTGGGTAGGGATCTCGGAACGGAGCCTCATATCGATTCCCGTCTGCTCTTCCACCATCAAACGAGCATAATACAGGGGCACCCACGACGCGGCCGTGTAATGGTAGAACAGAAATTCGGAGTGAAGTCCGTTGTCTGTGACCAGGTCTACAAGTCTATGTGGGTCCCCTGGGGACACTTCCAGAGACCAGCTTGTGGCAGAGACAGGATCGTGGGTGAGGGGCGTGGACACCTCGTTGACGGCGAATGAAGTCTGAACCCCACTCATATCCAGATTGAGGGTCCAACAGTTGCAATCACCGATGTACCGGTCACCTAGGGGGAAATCTGGGTCGTAGGACCCAACGATTGTCTCAATCCTGAACCCGCGATCGCTGTACTTCTTCAAAGCGGCAGGCTGGCCCTCAGAAGGTTCCATACAGGTGACCAGCGAACGATGATTGACAATGCTGGCGCGAGGGTACAACGAGTAGGCCTTCTCGAACGAGACGATGTTCATGACACACGCTACGGATCAAACATTAGCAAAACAATCGCTACCGCGAAACAAGCTGCGTACTAGAATGGTAACTGAATATCACATTCATGGGCGAGGCTTTCGCAACAATGCATTGCACCTTCAGTGGCGGGATCGACGGACTTGCAGCGGGTTTGACAAACGTGTATACGCCACAGATGGTGCGCATCAGATATAGAGGATGCTCGCCATCCAGTGCGTATATTTTTTCGATGGCATCCTGCAAATTGGTAGATTGCTTGGGGTAGGGCTCGAACACATACCCCTCACCAATCAACCACGCAGTCACCTCTACCAACGCATCCGACCTCAGGTACACATCCAGATCTGAACCTGAATAGTACGTGCGGTCGAAGAATTGAAGCGCGACAGAGCCAGCAAAGATCATCCCGGTACGGGCTTGCAACGAACGGAACACGACAGGGTCTTGAAAGAAGCGGCTCAAGAGGCGGTTGACATTGAATGTGCGCTTGATGTAAGACCGGACGACATCATTCGCGACTCGGCATGTCCTTGCGAGTCTGAGGAATCCGAGAGGCGTCATGTAGGAGAATAGTAATTCGTGGATGACATTGTGGGGGATAATATGACTCTTGAAACAGATATTCGAGGTCGTAAAGTCGTCGACTTGCATGGCAATTCCCTGATTATGCGAAGGATCCATGAAAGCCTAGTTGCTGAGACGATTAGCAAGAGCAGGACGCAGTCCAAGAGCGAGAGAATACCTTCTCGACGCGCTCGCGCCAGGCAAGCTGGGGTGCACAGTTGGGTTTTTGGATGGTGAGGGAGATGAGACTCAGAGAGATCGTGCTTCGAGACTGGCGGCCACGTGGCTATCCACGTGCCTCCCGCCTTATGTCCGCTTGAGGAACACGCCCGAGCAACGTGCGATGCAGTCTGATCAGTGAGCGCGACCAATGGTGTCGCGGTGTTCTCGCTCTCTGGGTCTCATGTCTCTCCATCCATGATCCCTCCATCTCCTCCGGGTCCCGCTCTGGGCACTACCTGACCATCGTGGAAGCTTGGCCAAGTTTACCACAAATTCGACACCTTCCCAGCGTTCTCATCACTCGAATCACTCGCTGATTCTTCCGGACGTTCGACAGCACATGCACCCACAACTATAAGAATCCTGCCATGTCCACCCCAGAGGATGCTGAACTCGAGCGTGGCCTTCTCTCGGGCTCTCGTACTCGCAAGTCCGCGCCCAAACGACCTTCCTGCCCTCGGATCGCTATGGCCATCGTTGTCCTCACAATTTTGGTGACATTCGCCTACTCTGCGTTTGGCGGTCCTGTTTCGAGCCCTCTCAAGCCAATCACGCCCACTTTGAATGTTCCGAAGGATACCCAGCTCGATTGGGCGCAGTACTCTCCGTACTTCCCCATTGAGCCCTATCAGGAGGCACCGGAGGGATGTACGATTGATCAGGTCAACATCGTGCGTACTTACATTATTGGGAGATGCGAAGCGTACTCACGCAACATACCAGCTTCAACGCCATGGTGCTCGCTTCCCTACTTCCGGTGCTGGACAGCGTATACAGGACGCTTTGGCCAAGCTACTCGCAGTCAGGCAGTTCAAAGATCCTCGCTTGGATTTCCTGCGCACTTTCACTTACGACTTGGGAACTAACGACCTCGTTCCATTCGGTGCTGCTCAGTGAGTGTCGTCTCTGCCAACATTGTGTCTTAGCTCGTTGGCTGCAGTCTCTCGTGACTGCAAGATCAACCCTACTCGTTTACCATTCAGACCGCTTTGCCTTTCTTTTCGATTTCGGTTCCTTATATCTGTCATACTGATCATATATCGCCGCAGATCCTTCGATGCAGGCGTAGAAGCCTTTGGGCGTTACACGCACCTCATCTCCAAGGACAACATACCCTTTGTTCGTGCTTCAGGCAGTGAGCGCGTCATCGTCTCTGCACAGAACTGGACCCAAGGTGCGTCGGAATACGGTTGCAAGCTAGCAGTCGCTGACCAATCTGGCAGGCTTCGCCGCTGCCTCATTCCACAAATTCAACCCCGTGCTCTCTGTAATCCTAGACGAAAGCGTAAGCAAATTCGTGGCAGTCAAAATACATCCAGCTGAATCCTCGTGTAGCTTAACGATACCCTTGACGACAGCATGTGCCCCTCAGCCGGCTCCTCCGACCCACAGACCAACCTTTGGCAGTCTACTTTCGCCCCTCCCATCACGAAATTCCTCAACAAAGGTGCTCCGCACGCGAACCTCACGGACACCGATACCTTCAACTTGATCAGCGTTTGCGCGTTCGAGTCTGTGTTCAAAGAGACACGTAGTCCGTTCTGCGACCTGTTCGCTCCGGAGAAGGGTGCTTTCCCTGGTTTCGCGTATATGGGCGACCTTGACAAGTACTACGGCACCGGGTGAGTGGTTCGTGACGCCAAAAGCGATGCGTTTGCTGACTGTGTATGCAGGTATGGCCAAGAGCTCGGTCCCGTCCAGGGCGTTGGCTACGTCAACGAGCTGATCGCCCGCCTCACTGGCACACCCGTCCAAGACAAGACGCAGACCAACCAGACCATCGACTCAAACCCAGCAACCTTCCCGCTAGACCGCACAGTCTACGCCGACTTCTCTCACGACAACCAAATGATCGCCATCTACGCCGCCATGGGTCTCTTCCGCCAAGCCCAACCTCCCAACCCGACCAACCCGAACCCCAAACGCAACTGGCGAGCCTCTCGCCTCGTACCATTCTCCAGCCGGATGGTCGTGGAGCGCTTGAAGTGCGCACACTCGCCGCCAAGCTTGCGTATACTCGTCAACCAGGAGGTGCAACCTTTGGAGTTTTGCGGTGGCGACAAGCATGGTGTATGTTCTGTCGCTAACTTCGTGCAGAGCCAGGCGTTTGCGCGTAATAATGGAGAAGGGGACTTTGAGAAGTGCTTCGAGAACGTGCCCTCTGAGTAGAGCGATTAGATGCTGCTTCTGCACGTGTATACCTCTGTGTACTGTGTACTTACGTGTATGACCTGTGATGACCTATCCTATCTACCCGATTGACTACCCGCTACCCCGGAAAGGACTTTTGTGCAGGATCTGGTTAACTGTATCGCCACACCGATCCATCTTCTTGTAGTCGTACGATACTGCGCCCCTCTTACGGTTCATAGTCGTTGCAATCTTGTCTGCACCTTTGCTCGGTCGCTGTGGCTACCCTCGCTTGAAGATTATGAGCCCAGATCCGACTAAGCTGCACTGAAAGACTTTACATATAGAGCCTCTGCTGTTCAGTCAATCTCATGATAACAGCCCACGTAGGCCCTAGAAATTGGGGATATACGGCGTAGAATTGAGACCCATATCTGACATTGCTACATTATACAGTAGTATGCTTAAGCAAGGTACAAAATGTTTCTGGCAATCAATTCCCTCAAATTCTCCACAATCTGCTTTCGGATGAGCGCAAAGCTGGCCTCCGATGGTCGCAGCCGCGGGGGAACACTTGCATCCTGTTCTTCGGCAATGCGAAACTCGACGGAGCGCAGAGCATCAAGCTCATGCATACGAGATCCGTCTTTCAACAGCCCCCAGCCATCTCGGTGGAAGATCAAGTGGCGGAAGTCTTGAGGATTGAAGCGGGGGGCCAACATGAGGTGATTCACCGGTATGTCGAACATGAGCCTGGTGAGAGATTTCGGGGCAGACCCTACGATGAGGGGGAGAAGTCTGATCTCAGAGTTAAAGAGGTGGACCTGGGTGTTCGCATCTGAAGAATCTCCATTCTGCATAATGGTTGAGCGCATAGACAGACGGAGGGTCTGCAGCGAAGGGCACACGTCCGACAAACGGAAGATGTCCCATGAGTCCATGTGGTCCCACCCTTCAGAGCAACATCAGTACAAGAATAGCGAACAGAGTATGTGGTACGACTGACAGAGGTGCTGGCGCATGCTCTTGTGCGTGATATCTAGGTTGAGATACTCCAGTCTTGAACCATACTTCCTGAGGAAGCGGTTCAACGGAGCGTAGTGTTCATGGGTTGTTCCTTCGTCGCACACGACAGTCAGCTCCTCGACGGTAGACTTCGTCGAGTCATCCTCGCAGACCGGGAATCTGTCTAGAGGACCATTGAACACCAAGTGCCTGACTTTGAGGCACCGTGTCACGTCTGCAGCATCCAGCTGCAGATGCTCCCCGACATCCAGACACAACGCGCCTTTGACGTCCCGAATATCCAGCAATTTGGAAAGCGTACCCTCGGGAGCCGTTGAGCGATAGAGGGTAAAGCTCTCGAGTGGGCGCAAATGCTCATTCACCACGGAAGGTACGACCTGTCCCCATGCAGACAAGTTCAGCCAGAGGAGCTGGACGTGCCGCAGCCGTGGCAGGGCGCATATGAGGGTAGCGAAAGTGTCGAGGTGCATGGAGAGTTTCCCGTGAGCGTCGTTGACTTTGGAACCAAGACAGAGGATGGTTACGCCCGCAGCGAGGACATGGTTGTCGACTGCGGTGAAGAATCCAACGAGAGACGAAGCACGCCTTTTCTCCGTCTTTGCTAACACTGAGACTACGTTGTGGGTTATCCTGGCAAACAAACACCGCTGTGCTTGGGATCGCCATTGTCGACAGACGTAGGAGCTGCATCTCAATGCTATGGTATCGAGTACCAGAAATTGGAAGATGATGTGGAGGAGCTCTACGGGAAGCTGCTGCCAGCCCGGTTTTCCGAGGGCGATGCCCGAAGCGTCGGCGGATTGGCAACGGCGCGATGTGACGAGGATGTTTTGCTGGCCAATTCCAAAGGCTTTCCGTGGTAGTAGAATCGCCTTCAAGGTTTTCGCCATGCCTTCCTCCAATCGAAGTGGGCCAACCTTGAACTTCATGATGGCCAACGACTGTCGCAGTGTCAGTACGGGGGTAGAACAATCTGACATCCCAGTGAAGAGATCACGCACATGAAAAGTGACAATCTCTTCACTGTGATAAATGAAGGGGATAGGAAGGGTAGATCGGGAAAGGTGAAGGTGAGGAGTTGGCCAATTGACAGCTATCCAGTGCTCGAAGTTGCACGCACGTATGCAGGGCGATGCCGACGAGGATAGAAAGGGATATTGCTGTAAACTTAGCAAGAAAGTGTACAGCAAGACAACCGAGGTCGTCGTCTCGTCGAAGGCACGGTAGTGAAAGCGTGAAAGCAGCGAGACCACAAAGCAGAGCCAAAGGAGTGGCCAGAGGCATTCCGGAGAATGCCGGTCGACGACGAGCCGATAGCGCCCAAGGCTTAGCGGTCCGGAGCTGCCGCCTGATCTCGCTGACTCGTGCCTGTTGAATAGAGAAAGGCATGAGCAATCGTTCGCTGCTTTCATGATATGATTGTGACTTACAGCGTCGTTTTTCTGATTTTCTACTTGTCCAGCGTGCTGAAGACCAGCGCCGTCGCAAAGCTACTAGAGACGGGAAACCTCTCTCACCATTGATCATGCCAATGGACGAAGACTATGTCAATGCAGCCGGCGTGATGCAGGGCTCGACGAAGTGGCGAGGATGAGCCTTGGTAAAAGTAAGGACACGGAAAGTCTAGGATGACGGGAGATGGCGTCAGCGGAACTCGTAGCTGTTTGATAGTGCGTCGTTAACCCAACAATTTCTAGAGAGCAAGGGCGAGTTACTCAGAAAACCAACGTCAAGGTTGCCTAAGCTTCGCTGGACCAGGAAGTCTCTGACATTCAACTTGCTCTCTATCGTTCGGCGAAACACCTGTAGTAAAGGACGCATATGAGTGTGATGCTCCCGAAGGATCAGTCGTGGACGCACCGTTTGCGCGAAGTTGCAGCATCTTTCAGAACAGCACGAGTATACGATGAAGGACATCCAGTGCTCCAGTGTGTACTCTGTTCGTCGAAATGAATATCTCACTTCAGCTGCAGGTCGCTAGGCATGCGTCATTGAAAAGACACGAATGAATATCAGAGACGTACCTTAACATGCGCGATGAATTTCCACAGCTTCCGAGAGACAAGACAGGCAGTACGTGCTGTTCTTCTCAACCTTCCAACCGTGTGACTCTCTTCACTAGCTTCCAGCACTTCTATCCACTAAGTACCAGTCGTCTCCGTCGGAATTGACATCGTCTGTCGAAGAGGCAGACCACGTTACGGCATCAAAGCCAGTGCCCCGAGAGATACACGGGTTTTGACGCAAGTCTGGCTTGATGAGAATCGAAGAGCGTTGACTCAGATTGACAGAAAGATCTGACTGTAATTCGAGGGATGAGATGTGTATTCATGCTTCGAAGTACCGAGCGCGTTCACCTGGTGGCTTATCGCAGTTGTTCCTGCCAGGGCCTGGCAAGACACCTTGTCCATCGGTGCAAGTGTGGAAAGACGGTCTCCTCGAGAGTTGTGGTGAATAAGGTGTCGTGCTTTGCAGGGCGGATGAGTGTAGGATCCAAGGACATCGAACTGGGAGCCTACCACTCAACACCGCGGGGCTTTCCGCAACCTCCATGTGCGACGCTGCAGTGACGCTGCCTGTGGCAATGCGCCCACTTGATAGCCTCTTTCTCCTTTCTTATCACCCTACTTTCTTTCGTTCTACCGGTCAGCAGCCTATTGCTCTCGAAAGTTTGGCTGGAGTTGTTGTGGAACGAGTGGATCATCAGTAAATAGGTGCGTCGCTATGCCACACTGGAATATGGACTCTGAGCTCAGACGACCCGTTTGCTTTACCCAGCTCAGCACCCGTAGTATGACTCGCTATGTAGAGACGACTTCCTCGCAGCCTGTACTTCTTCGTAATCTTCAATTGGACGGCTTTTCATCACCATCGCTCCGCATGGCTTCCGTGGACTTGAAGCCAGATGATCCTCTTCCGTGGCTACTGCGCAACTCCGTGTCGCATTCGATATCCATCTGGCGAACTTTCGTGTTGTATCAGTTGCTGGAATTATGTCCTGTTGCATCAAAACAAATCCCCAAACTACAACTACGTATCAGCAGTTCACTTGCAGGTCATCAATGCCTTTCCAATCCGTAGCATCCGCTTTGGCTAGCCTTTCTCCAGCACATTGCTATCCGAATGCGATGCTGCAGTCCTGTGGGAAGAGAGAATGAATCCATAATTAGGTGCGTCGACTTCTATCTCTAGGTGATACTCCTATTGATAATAGTGCAGTACTGCTCTGTGCATCATCCAACGAGAGCGAGCCTGACAGTCTATGCCTACATGTACTACCGGAAATGAGTTCCGCCTATTACTCTCATCATGGTCCCGTTCTGGAGGCAGCTGGCCCGGTAAGCCGAGAATATCATTTCGTGTGCTACTTAGATCTCAATAACGTTGCTGCAGAGTATAAGACGAAGGTTGCGCAGAAGCTGTGGCGCAGGCCTCGTGTGTACTGCGGAGAACAGTATGTATTTCTGTCGCTCTGCGGACCGTATGAGACGTCCATGGACTTCTCATTGCTGTCACTGGATTGCTGCGATGCAATTTTGGGTTGGGTTTTTCCGAAGAGTGGAACTCGTGTTCTCACTACTGCCGTAAACCATGCGGCACTGTCGGTGGAGGCAGCAGCATATAAAATCCACCCCCTTCCGAGTACAATTCTCACGTCTCCTCTTCAACAGCGAGCCAGGTACGTACAAGTACGGTCCTACATCGGGACACAGACTCTTCGCTGACCTCTACATCTTTCGTCAGCCACCTAAGGCCGCCATGGAAGTGAACAAATTGGATCATTCTGCCTTTTACTTCAACGACGGCGACTTGATTTTGATCTCAAGCGCGGCCGGAGAGCAGAAATATCACTTCCGCGTTCACAAGTTTCTTCTCTCCCATCATTCTTCCGTGTTCGCCGACATGTTGCACCTCTCCGTCGCAAGTGACAGTCCCACTGTCGACGGAACACCCGCCGTGACACTTGATGACAAGGCAGAAGACTTGGCGGGCCTGTTGGATGCGCTCTACAATCCTGCGTGCGTATTGTGCCTTTTGAGATGATCATTCTTTCTGACCATTCTCGTATTTCAGATCTGCTTGGAAGTACAAGCGATTGCGCCCGGATACCCCTCTACAAGTCTTCGGGTTGCTGCGCACCTGCAGGAAATATCAAGTCGACTCCATCTTCACCTTGATCACGACCTTCATTGAACGAGACTGGCCACGTTCGTTGGAGGAGCACGACTTGTTGAAAGCAGAGACGGAATACTGGAAGGCGCGATACCGATCGGCGAAAGAGGGCAAGGTTGACGGGCTGTACTTCGACGATCGCTTTCCAGAGCCCGCTTCAGCCATTCTTCTTGCTCGCGAATTTGGGTGCACCTCTATCCTTCCATACGCCTTCCTCATGCTTTCCAGAATTGATCCTCGCATGGACTGGGATCTGGCCCGCAGTAGTCAAGGCAAACCCGATCCAGAGCTCGTCAAACGACTGGCGGCCGGCGAACGCTCTGCGCGCTGGAGCCTTCTGTCTCGTGAGGACCTGATCCGTCTGCTCACTGGCAAACCAGTGATCCAAGACGTCTATCAGCGTGTATCAAGCTCCCCTGCCTGTACATCATGTCGGTCAGCCCTTGAAAAATGGGCGACTGAGGGGGCAAAGCCAAACGCTCATCTTCTCGACGATATTAGGTCACTTCCTTCCTCACCTTATTGGTCTCATGACGACGGTTGTGGCTCTGTGAAAATACTACTCGCCGATATGAAGAAGAACATATGGTGCATCCTAAGACAAGCTTTCAAGATTGCCTGACCCTGAGTCACTAGGTCTACCCCCTTCCAAGTGAGGTCTTCCAGCTAACATTCACAACTTTATCTGTGATTGACGGGACGTGAATGCTTGACAGATCTTGTTCATCTCTTTCACTCTTTCAGATTCAGTGACGCTTCTCTGTACCCAAAATCTCTTACCCTGTGCGAACTACATATCTTTGCCATTTGAAACTCGCAATACGTGCCCTTTGTCCCTATGGAATCGGATATCGCCCATTCCGTCGTTACATTGTAGTTTCGCTCGATGCTGGATTCGAAGACACGTATACAGACGAACTCGTTACTCATTCACATAGTCCGAGAAGTAGAAGTGTAGATAACGATACCCTGCTATACAAGGATCTGCATCATCAGCACGGATGCGCGCACAGTGCAGACAGAACCGAGTGAGGATGGACGGATTTCAGAAGGTCACCAGCACGAGGGCCCGTTTGAGGCCAACACGATGGGAGCAAGCGGTAATCTGGCCAACAGGCTGTCCTAAATTAATTGCAACGGACATGAGAGCTACTCGACGTAGATACGTTTTCAAAGGTAGCGTCGTAGGGAGAGGAAAGATCCTTTGGATATACGTCGATGGGAAAAGACCATGGTGCCGCATATAGCGGCTGTCGTGACGCAGACAACAACGGGCACCAAAACCTTTCCAACATGTCCAGCACGTTGCAGACCATACGCGCCGACCGCAGCGACAAAGCAAACGATAGCCCATGATAGGCAAGCAACGGGGAGGCATAGCAAAGAAGCCATCACCAAGAGATCTGCAGGATCGTCTGTTCGATCGTCGAAATCGCGGGTATGGTTCATGTATTTGCACTGGAAGAAGACGATGAACATAACACCATCGAACTCTTAGATTATGCGTACCGCTTCTATAATGTCCGCGTGTAGCTTCGCTCGGTGGTGCCAGGTTTGATACAAGCCGAGAGCAATGCTCAGAGTAGAGAACATGGTCGAAATCAGGAAGACACTCTTCTGAAAACGCGTTATGTCCTGTCAAAGATCGCTGGTCAGTGGCCTGCTTATCCTGTAGATGTTATCATCGAACGACCCACCGACAACGACAGGAACGTGACGCTCGCCCTAAGAAAGTCTCATTAAGTGACAGCCAACTGGTGTCGGGCATGATCACTCACCCAACCAAGACAGTCGCAAGAAGATTCGAGTCTACACGAAGTAAAACATCAGACATTACTTCATCGCTAAAGGTTTAACTGAGATACCGACCTGACCACTCCGCAAGGAACTCAGGTAGCATCGACCTGAATCCCAGCAAGTTAATCGATACGCCTTCTCGGACGTGCACCAGTCGTCGCCAGTACGAGGTGTACAGCCTCATCAAGAGGATTCGAAGCAAAATCTCCGCGAGACGCAGGGACCATGTCTTCGGAGCGAGTTGACGCGTATATTGAAGCTCGAATCCACAAAGTCCTTCGATAGAGGGATGAGGGATCCGGTACCATTTGCGAGCTGCTTCTACTCGGCGCAGAGATTTGGCAATGTGGCAGACAATAATGGGAAGCACGGCTGGCTCAGTGGGACACGTATCTGCGAAGCGGCGTGTTATTGATGGGAGCGTCCTCAGAACAAGACTTGAACATACCTGAAAGATCGCTGTAGATTTCAACAATTCGCCCTATTTGAGCATCCGTGAAAGGAAACTTGTTCTTTCTATCGCCGAGCAGAGCATCTGTACGAGCACAGAGCAACAAAGTCAATGTTACGCTACAAAGAATAGAGCTATGCACGTACCATTCATACCAAATGTCATAGCATCCAAGAAGCTAGCACAAGCGTGCAAAGGAGGTTGCCTCAAGTGCATGGGATACTCTTCAACATGGGTCCAGTATCTGGACGTTCCGGTCTCTACTTCGATACCTGAAACATACTCCGATCAGTATGAAAAGCGCATGTTGGAGAAGGTGAGGGGTACCGTTATCCGTAAACGCGATGAACCTTTCCAATCGGTGAGCCAGGAAGAACACCTCGTGGTCATCGTCATGTTCACCAAGCCGCACGACCATCTCCGCATCTTCCGGCACCACGTCTTCCAACCCATCCTCCTTCACCGACGCCCAAGTCTCCTGATGAATTCGTGTCAACGTGTAACGAGCATATTCGTCGGTTTCCACGTCGGTTTCGGTGATGAGGCGCAAAGTATCGTGATAGAAGTATACGTCTCCAGAGATATGTGTGTACTTCGTCCAATTCTCGCACGGCGGGAGGAGACGCGTGGGTGATATACCACTTGTGAGGAAGAGAATCTGGGATGGGTCTGGAGGTGAGAGATTCGCGTCTTTCATCTGCGAGCCGGGAGGTGATGCAGTGGGGGAGCCTGCTGAAGTTTTCATCCGTGTCGCCGTCGCTGAGAAGCATCACCCCGCGGTCGAAGAGAGAATTGTCGTAACTTTTCCATGGCTAGCTGAGAAAGCGATATACAGCAGCAGAGTACAAGGCGAGTGATATGGCGTTGGGACGGACAGGCAGGACCTGGCAGGTGTCGGTAGCAACCTTGTAGTGAAACGAGAGATCGATTACATAACAGTGGTACCTTCCTTCCTCATGCCCTCCGAAGTTCTTTTCAAGCTCGCTCTCATATTTCGTCTCGTACTAGACTCGGCTCGCACCCCACATCGCAGCTTACGTCTGGAATATTTCAGTGGCGGGATCACCTCGTGCTGCCAATGATTTAAATAATGTTCCAAACGCGATGACACCATTCACGAATATTCAACAATCCATTGCGTCTTGCGCAGCCGCTGTAAGTGTGAACACATCAGAAGGCCCCGCGAGTCATGCATGCAGACAGATACAATTGACGTTTCCGGGATACCAGAGTATGGTGTAGTACAAGAGGGCTATGACAAAGACCGCGAGATGGACCCGAACGGGGAGGAGCCCCTGCCAAACAGAGCGTCGTTTATCGACGGTGCATCCTCAGATTTTCTGACTCTACTTCCCATATTGTAGTGACGGTAGTAGATGATCATGTATTCCATGAATTCTTTGTCGTAACTGCGAATGATGTATTTAGTGAATGCACAAAGCCCTTAACTGAATGACTCACAATCGACGTGAAGAGGCAGGGACCTTGGACCAAAGCTTTATGTTGACTCCTGTTTCTTCCTCTATCATCTGACGAGCATAGTACAGAGGCTCCCATGATGCGGTCGTGTAAGGGTAGAACAAATGGTCAGACCAGGATTTGTTATGAGTGGTCAAATCCACAGGTTTGTTACGAGGGTCACAGGACACTGTCAGATCCCAGCTCGTTGCACAAACCGGATCATGGGTAAGAGGTGTGGAGACGTCATTGGGGGCCCAATGAGCCTGCACACCCGTCATGTCGAGGTTGAGAGTCCAGCAGTCGCCATCGCCGATGTACCGCTTCCCCAAGGCAAAATCTCGATCGTAGCCTCCGACAAAGGTCTCGATGCTGAAACCGCGATCTGCGTACTTCTTCAAGGCAGCAGGTTGCCCGTTCGAGGGTTGCATACAGGTAACAAGCGAGCGGTGATTGACGATGCTGGCACGAGGGTACAGCGAGTACGCCTTCTCATACGAAATGACGTTCATGACGCACGCTGGATGTCGTATTTGTATCAGTGAGACCTCGCGCTGAGAAATTTGAGATGCGTACTAGAATGGTAGCTGAAGATAACTTGCATAGGTGAGGTTTTGGCAACGATGCATTGCACTTTCGAGGGCTGGACCGACGGATCAGGAGAGGGCTTGGTGAACGAGTATACGCCATGGATGCTGCGCGTCGGATACAAAGGATGCTCGACAACCGCTCCGGTGATGAAGTCGATGAGCGGATCGTCCGTCAGAGCTTTCATAGCATCCTGTAAATTAGGAGCCTGCTCGGGATACGGCTCGTACTCATATCCTTCCCCAGTCAACCACGTTGTCACCTCCACCATCGCATTCGGCATCAAATACATGTCCAGATCCGAGCCAGGGTAAGACGTGCGGTCAAAGAACTGAAGGGCGGTGGAACCAGAAACGAGTAGACCGGTGCGAGCTTGTAGTGAACGGAACGCGACTGGATCTTGAAAGAAGCGGCTTAGGAGGCGATTGACATTGAAAGTGCGCTTGATGTACGAGCGGACGACACCATACGCGTCACGACATGTCCTTGAGAGTCTGAGGAATTCGAGTGGCGTCATATAGGAGAACAGCGATTCGTGGATGACGTTGTTCGAGATGATTTGGCTCGCGAAGAGGTCGGTTTCCAGCGTCGCAGTTGAGAAGTCATCGACTTGCATCGCAGACTCCGAGTCCGACTGATCCATTGAGTCCATGAGAACTCAGCTGCCGCGGCGGTTAATGCGAGTAAGATGCGATTTGGAATCAACAACTTACCTTCAACTTGGACTTGCGCAAGTCTAACACGAGACTGAGACGAGGTGAACGTTTCTGAATGGTGAGCGACTCAGCGAGAGACAGAAACCAGCAGAAACCAACCGCCACCTACCGCCACGTCAAACATCGATTTGATCTCGGGTATGATCTAAGCACGCGATTATCTATTCCTCCAATCGTTCACTGCGATGCTCAGTAGGTACATATAAAACGAATTAGCATTGTCGCGACAGCGTGACAGAGCTCGAGCGAAACACAGAAATGAACGCGTAGTGAGTAGAGGAAAGATCAGAGAGAGTGACCGTTTGTATCTACATACACGATCTCAGACGAAGGAGCACATCGTTGAAAGCAACTTGAAAGAAAAAGTTCCATCCGACCGTGACATTCTCGCACCTATCACCACGTCATGGAGGCGTCGCCTACATCGCACAGCTTATAGTATTCGATGCAACCTTTGATGAACTCTTCGTCAAACCTGAATCGCAAGTCAAACTCATCATCAGCGAGGAGTCGCAGAGAACAGGAAAAGCGAGAAGACCTTACGTTCGTCCTTCGTAGCTTGAGAATTCGCCAAGAATTGAGTCGTTGTCACTCTGAATGGTCTTATCACAGTAAATTGCCGGACGCAAGGACACCAAAATGTAGGCCCAGTGGAGGTATGGGGACTTTTGCAATTGGTAAGACATGGTGACCGAGGATGGGTAAACGATGAGACGCCAACTGACAGCAGCCACAGCGTCTTGAGTCAGGGGAGTGGAATGGGGGGTGGATATCTGCCAGCACGAGAGTATCCCTTCCATTTTCGAATGAATCGTCCAACAGCTAGAATCGCCCATGTAACGAGGGCGTACAGGGAATCCGAGATCGATTCCTGCCGCATCCCGAGTGATGGCCTTGACAACCTTGAAGCCGCGCTCTCTGTACTTCTCCAACGCAGCGGGCTGATTCGGTGACGGTGTCGAGCATGGTACTAAAGTACGATGCTCGTGGACGGTGGCACGAGGATATAGCGAATAAGCTCTGTCGCATGCAATGACGTTCATGACACATGCTACGGACAGCTTTTAGAACGGCGAGCACACGAGAGGAAGAGGCAGACGTACTGGAGTGGAACCTCAAAATCACGTCCATCGGCGCTTTGATACCAACGATGCACTGAACTTTCAACTGACGTGTGGGGTCAACAGGGGAAGGTTTGCAGAACGTGAATACCCCGTCAATGCACCGCGAGTCGTAATTATGATCCTCCAGCCGCTTCATCAGCGTGATAGCTTCCTCCCAGTCCTTCAGCTGATCCTTGCTAGGAACGAAGCTGTACCCATTGCAAACAAGCCAAGACGCGACTTCCATGACAGATTGCTTGTCAACGAAGAGGTCCAGATCTGAGTCCGGGTAGAAGGTGCGGTCGAAGAACTGTAGCGCAAAGGAGCCGGAGATGAGGGTACCCGTGCGAGCTTGCATATTACGGAAGTCGATGGGATCCAAGAAGAAGCGTGACAACGACCGGTTAATATTCCACGTGCGTTTGCAGTATCCCTGCACGATGATGTGAACCATGCGGCAGGATTTCGAGAAACGAAAGATCTCGAGTGGGGTTAGATAGAACAGGATGATTTCTTGGATAACGTTATTGAGTATGATCTTCTCCAGGAAGACCTGCGTCAATATGGTTTCGGTAGGGGCGGTGTCTCTTAAATTGCACATGTTGGACGACATAACTTCCATCTTAGTGATCAACAATTTGCAGCGTCAGCCATGACATGCGGTTTGACAAGATCGCGCGACTCACCTTGACTTTATAATCCAACGAGAACGCGACCACTAACTCGTCTAAACTCGTGAAGTGACGGTCTGCTCTCCGAACGTTCTGTTGTGTGGTGTATTGAGCCTACAACACTATCGTTCTTATCAATTGAGCTGATCAATAGTTGTTCAAGACTGCAGCGCAAACTCCTCACCGTAATTTTGAGCTAAATGATATGATGGGACAGAAGTGTGTGGACCTCCAATACGGGGAGAGAGGTAGCCTTCGAATGCACGATGCGACTGGTGACGGCAACAGGAGGCGAAAAGAACGAGGGTGTCGTATCGTGCCACTTGATTACGGCTCTTCGCAGATAGCAAAACTGTGTTCGTTCATCTCTAAGGAGTGGCTGAGGGCATGAGAAGACACAAACGCACCAGTCACACTTTTTCCACCGTGTATTGTCGAACCCAAGTCTCTCTTGCAGCAAATCAGATAGCGCCTGACACAATACGGACCGCGCTGGCAAACAGTCAGCTTCCTTTGAAGCAGGCGAGGACCAGAACATGCACTCACCGATGATGGTTGACGACTGTCGTCAGCTAGCAAGCCTCCACCTCGATGCGATAGCGTCACGGAAGTTAGAGTCAGAGAGCAAAGAGCCTGGAGGGATGCGGCATAATGACACCGCAAAGATATGGAGATCGCATATTGGAAATTTCTGTCGGGAACCGCAATATGCAGCGCAACTTAAGACGATTGTTGACGGAGATGGCAGGACGGACTCGGACGCCCTAGATTTTTAAATTTGTGGTCGCGTGGCGTCACGGATCACGTGGCACTCGTCACGACAGCTACAAAACGCCAGGGCCAGCATAAGTACTGACATTGGTATGGCATTCCGCGTCACGTCGTTTCAGGTAGAGTGAAATCAGGCCATGTCAAGCAGGCAGCTCAGTGTATCGACAAAACGAATCTGTTACCGCTGTAGTTTCTGCCGATCGTCGTCTTCGAGTTCGCACTGCACAGACACCGACCTCGCAGAGATAAAATACGGGAACAGAGTTCTATAGTCGTACGTTGCAGAGGTGAGCTACTTATGTTGTACGACGTGGCGGCGTACTCCCTGGTCGAAACCGAAGGATTGCGGAGCGGGTTGCAGTAGTCGCAACGAAGTCTATTGAACTCGAACCCAAAGGCCATCTTAATCGACACTCTAGAGGAATTGCAATGGACCTTCGTCTTCGCAGGTACAGCTAGACCACAGATCACGACTGCTAAAGCTAATTTCGATGACTGACCAAAGAGTTCTTGAGTATTCAATCACTAGAATCTCAATCTGTAGCAACTCGGAGAGGCGCACGGAGAACTCACATTATGACCAAACTCCGACTTGCCAACACATTCGTACCAAAGTACCTAGTAGACTTCGAATTCGAAAACTTGTACGGCACCACGCTGAGAAATGCGCTGCAGTCTCAGAGAGTCACTTCAAGCGGAGTGTGTACTGAGAACTCTCTCAATGCCGATCGAGAGGGGGGCCGCGGGATCCTGACAGCATTACAAGGTTCCGCACGGTTCGAAAATATAGCGAGAAGATATCTTTGGGGCTGAGAGTACTCCTAAAACTGGGGTCAATCACTGACACCGGTACGATACAGAAGAGCGTACTGACTCATGAACATAGCGGGCACAGACTCCCTGGCCATGGGGCGACCCGGACGGCAATGTCGCGTCGAAATGCCAATACGGCTAGCGGTCATGACATCTCTGCGTATTTAAATACACGTTCCATGTCGCAGAGAGAAAATTGCAAGTTGGAAGAAGTGCCCGATGACTCACGGTGCAGAAAGTCTAGAGACTTGAACGTTGAACGTTGGACCGAGCGACCTGGAGCGACTGCCAGTTGACTGCCGGCGCTTCGTCGGTCGGTCACGTGAAAACCCCGGAGGATGTGACAGGAAAATGCCGGACAGCCCCCGAACCGCCGGCCTTCCGGACTCCATCTTGCTCATCCACCGCATCTAGGATTTTGGCCAAGTCGTTGGAGACGAAAGAGTGCATACTTATGTTCACCAGGCCCAAGAAAAAGGACCATCTCAAGTTTCACAGACCCCCAGCTGGTGAAGGGCATCCTCTGGCTAATCTCAAACCTGAATCACGGCGGTATGTGCATTGTCAGTCATATTACGGTATATCACTGGTACTCATACACTCATGCGTGTCACAGATGTTTGAAGAGACTAGCTGACTACACTCCGCCGAAAGGCAGTCTGAGATTTCCGAAATCTCGGTCTGCCGCGGTACTTGTCGCCCTATTTATCGGACGAATGGGAGATCTCTATGTGCTGCTGAGTCGGTGAGTGACGAGTTTTACTTAAGAGCAACTCAAATCGAGGAGAATGCTCAACTAAAGCAGTCGCGCGCCGCATATGCGGTCGTATGCAGGCGATACCTCTCTACCGGGAGGTAAATGGGAGCGAGGGGACCGGTCCCTAGAACACACCGCCGTGAGCTTAGCTTTCGACCCTTATTAGTCCAACACTCGTCTAACTCTCACTGTAGAGACGTGAAGCATTCGAAGAGGTACATTTTCCCTCTCCTGTATGATATAGATCCCTCATTCGTGCCATAGATAGGTTTGCCCATGGATAGGAGCAAAGTACCTTTTCTCTGTACCCTGGAGCCGTTCCTTGCAGGCAACCAGCTCATTGTTACACCGTACGTTGATATGCTAGATCTCCAGATCTTAATCCCTCTGAATGTGATGAAATCCCGGCATCCTCAGAGTTGTCGTCCTTGTCTTGGATAAGACGATACGGGTGCGTATCTATTCCTGCTCCCCCTCTTACCCAGTCGACCGTTCTCCATTGACGTCCAATTTCACACTCTGCTGCAACTCATCAATTGCCGATCAGCCTATACTCAATGAGTCTGAAGTACACTCACTGTTTTCACATCCCCTTATCTCCTTTCTCCGTTCTGAGCCGCCATTTCCAGCGGAACCGGACACCCTCGAGCACAACTACCATACTCACGTCGACTTCAAATGGAAAGGTTTTGCAGGCAAAGTACGCATGCATCGGTTCTTGACTGGACGCGAAGCAGGCGGCACCAAACCTATCTTCGGTCTCACCGCGTAAGTACTCATTTCGCTTGAATGATGCGCCGTTCATTTCATTCTGTGGCTTTCTTCTGCCTATTCTTCTCGTGCAGTATGGCTTCCCGCGATCCTTCGAGGAAATCCTCGCTCTTTCATCGTGGCGCTCTCTCCCACATTCATTTTGCTCGTACCTTTCATCACGTCTTGCCGACTGTATACCGGACCTCGCGAGGCTCTCGCCTGTCACCCTCTTCACACATTCGCCATTGCTATGTTTTCCACATCATGCAGCCAGACTGATGCTGATTATCTCCTCTTTCGTGCAATCCCATCTCAGCGCCATCCTCATCAGGGCCGCCACAATCGGGTACGCGCTCGCGCCCGACTACGAGTTGACGGCGCCAGGACAGCCATCACACCTCGAGCGCATTGAATACGCCCTCAAACACCATCCTATCTTCCGAGAGGCATCGGTGAAAGAAGGTCTTATCAGTCCTTCCAAACTCTTGGAATATAAAATTCAAGGCAACGGCGATGACCCATCCTCTCGACCTGGACGATCTTCTCCGTCTTCTTCTCAGGAACCTCGGACTGAAGAGCGGGCGAAGTCTCATGCTGAAACGAGCAGGCGACCGGAGGGTACAGAACTCCAGACGTCGAACGTGCAAATCCCGCGGGAGGAAGAGGCTCCAAGAATTCCTTCAGGACCACCAACGAACGCCTCCTTTCCTTATCCGCTCCAGCGCACTTCGACTCAACGCCGCGACGGCGGTGATCACAACGCAGCTGACGGACGCAAACCCCGCGACGACGTGATGCGGGGCAAAGTTCGCAGCCGTCTGTGAACGACCACGTTTGCTCACATGCCCGTCAAACCGGCGCACTTGGACGTCCTGTCAATGCACCGCAGCCAGATCCTCGTGCTCCATCAGTTACAGTCGACTCTGCCACAAGCCATACCCCCTCCGTCAGACCGAAAAGCTATGGGTTTAGACAGTGTATGGGATGGTAGGAGGTGCCGACATAGGGCGCTTTTCGGCCACCCTCAGTAACCGTTTGCCGACACGCCCGAAGACGTTGTACGAGACTGCAAATCGCCTCAAATGCACACCGGGTTGCTGCATACGATCCAGGGCACTGTTTCGACGCCCATGGCAGGCGGAAAATGTTCTGCTATTGCCCTATTTGGTTGCCAACTTGACCATTGGACCTCTCACGAAACCCATACTCCCGCCAAATTTTTCGGCCAAAAGCTATGGCTTATGTGGTTTTGCAGAGAGTATGGGTTTTTGGCTGGTAACCAAGTCCGTCGGAGCCTTCTTCCATGGGTTATGGGAGGTTATGGCCCTGGGCGGCTATAGCTTGTGACAGAGGCGACTGTACCGTCAACAATGCCGCCCCCTCTTCGTCGCCTCATTCAAGCTCATTTGATGGTATTTGGGTGCTTGGGACTACATGATCCTGGTCATCCTCGGATCCACGATGCCATGTTGGTTTGATGTTATGTCGGCGAGCTCTGTGGTAACAGATACTTTACAAGCGTCCAAACCTTCGCTACATGCGCTTTTTCTCTACATGTTCTTCCTTGCGCCCCACCATTTCTTTCAATACGCGTATTGTATCACTTGTATACTTACTGGGATCACAGGCAAGATAATTACCATTGACAGTACTCAAGATCGACACGTACAAGTGGGACCACGCGTTTAGGCCGCCGCGCCACACCGCCACTTCTTCACCACCACCCGCAATTCACATGTCGCGCTTGCCTTTGCGACGTTCGTGGAAGGGAGGATCAGCGGCATACGTGGACGGTTCGACTCGTGCACGTGTAGCTTTGCGCAGCGTAAGTGTCTTCACTGTGAACATGCGTCTCGGCGACGCGTCTTTGAACTGATCATGTTCGCTGATAGTTATCAAAGGATCTCTTTATTGGGTCGCATCATCAAGTGAATTCTCAAGATAGGTATGTGATTTGTCGTGAGGGTGATGCTCTGCATAAGTACACCCAGATCTGACCATTTATTTGTCGACAGCCGTGCGGTATTTTCAGTGTCGGTCAGTAAAAACAAGAACAAAAACAGACACAACTAGTGCCTGTCACCCTTTGATGTCGGCGTATTGTTGTCAATGACAGCAGTCTTCCGCAAAAGTCATGCTGCGCGTTTATATATACCTCTGGAAGATTGTAGCAGCTCACTTAAGATGGCTTGTTTCGATTATACTGTGTTGCCTCGCGTTCATCGGCATCATCACAGAAGACAGCTCACCCCAAAGTTCAGATCTCCTGCTTCTAACATGTGGTACGATATCACTTTTGTGAGTACGCTTTCAAGACTCCAAACTGTGCACACTCACGAGATACCGGTCATTGCTCTCAAATTGTTGTTTCGGGGATTCCGGTGAGGAAGATCCCAGCTCGCTGGTTCATCTGTTCATCCGTCTAGACAAACCCTATGCACATGATATCCTCGGAGATGTTACTTCACGCTGGCTGGAAAACACATCTCATAAGCTCAAGAAGAACGTACTCAAGTCTTCGGCGACCATCCTAACCTCCGTCCTACGATCCGACAAGTAAGCTTAAAGTTCAACTCGACATACTGACGGATGATCTGGACTGTTCGACTTGGTTCTCTGTCGTAGACCGTACGTTCTCCCGTCGTTTGAAGGACACTCAGGCTGGACGTGATTCTTGTTGGTCCATAGGACATCGAAGTCGCCTTATGCCATCCACCGGGGTGAAGGTGAACGAACGGAATGCAAAGATAGCACCGAGAATTGAGAATCCGAGAAGGTGTCGCACATGCACCCGCCATTTGTATGTCTGCACATCCGCGTTCCATTCCACAGGTTGACATAGACCTAGATGCACCACAATGCACGTAAAATACAACTACAAAATTACTTCTTATCTTCTTCACGAGTAGAGACACGATCTGGACTTCCTAAATACAGAAATTCCCCCAGGTGGATAGAGATGCGGTAGACCCATCGTACGTACTACAACTTCTAGGTATAGCGATGTGGAAACAGCGAAGTGAAGACGAGGCGAGAGAGAGAGAGAGAGAGAGAGAGAGAGAGAGAGGAGAGAGAGAGAGAGAGAGAGAGAGAGAGAGAGACGAGCTATAACATTAGAGATATGCGAGTGTGGAGAGAGCCAGCTGATTATGAGATACAATAGTACAACAACAGGATAGGTAGGCAGAGCAGATACAGCAAATGAGGCTGTTAAGTGTACGTAGATAGCAATAGAAAGGATACGAAGGAAGCGCAGGAAACCTCCCACCACCCAAAGAAAGAAGGCATTTGAAATATGTACACACCCATCACTACCGCCGGGAATGCATAGGAACACCACCACCCCCCGCACCTCCCACATCCAACGGATGCTGCTGCTGCACACTTCCAACACCAGGCAACGGCTGCCCCTGACTCCTTACAATCTGATCCATAATCGCCAACTCCTCGTCGCTAAACCCGTTCTGTCCCTGCGCCGTCTGCCCAGGCGGGGTCGTCCCCCGCCCGCCTCCGAGGCTCGAAGCCATGTTCTGCGAATACACGTCCGCCATCCACGGCGTGCCGAAGGGCATGTACGCCTGCGACTGTGTGGGCAGGGAGGTGTCGTACGGCGCCATGGCGAATTCGAGCACCATGCCTGGGTAGGACATCGTGATGTCGACGTCGCCTGGGGTCGTCGGAACCGAGGAGAGAGAAGAAGAGAGAGAGGAGGTGGGGCCGGAGACGGAGGGCACGGAGGTGTCGAGCCCGTATGTGGCGGTGGAGGTGGACGGGGAGGACGTGGGCATGCCGTAGTCCGCTGAGGGGTATTCCATGGGTGATGAGAGCCCCGGTTGGGTTTGTGGTGAGCCGTGGAGGGCGTGTTGCCATTGAGGTGAATACGAGGGGTCTGAGTACGACTGTCCTGGGCTCCCGCCGCCCATTAAGCTATTATGTTGTTGTTGTTGTTGTTGCTGCGCGTGGTGGTGAGGATGAGGCGGCTGTGAATGAGGGAACGCATGGTGGTGTTGCTGGTGTGGCAGAGCACTAGAGTCCAACTGCGGGGACGCGTTCTGCGAATGCGAGCCGAGCGAGCCAGACGGCGACCCCGGCACGCCATAATGCGCGTGCTGAGTCTGCTGCTGTTGCTGTGGCGCATGCGCCGGCGCAGGCGGCAACCCCGCCCCACCCGACCTCAACAACAACCTCGGCTTCAACTGCGCATCCACAATACCCAACAAAATCTCCCGCACGCGATACGAGCAATCCCAGCTCTCCCCAATGATCGCCAAGTAGTCCACGCACTGTTGAATCTGACCGAGGGAGGTGGTGAGGGTGACGCGGCCGAGGCGCGGGCCGGAGATGGCCTGGAGGGCGGAGAGGACGAAGACGGTGCCGGCGGAGAAGATGATTTGGACGATGGTGATGGGGGAGAACCGGACGGAGTAGTTGCTGTGCCAGTTGCTGGCGATGAGCATGACGTTCTCTGCTGCGCGGTTGGTCAACTGCAGAGCAGCGGCGGCGAAGGAGACAGTCGTTGTTTGATGGTGGGAGAGCAGCGCGTCGAGTCAAGCATACACGCCCATCGATCGATGAGAGGCCGCCGGGAAGGTTGAAGGAGGGACATAGAAGGGAAAAAGAAAACACGAGCCAAGTCAGCATTTGGATCGTCAGATTCAACATCAGGCACAAGAGAAGATAACCAAACAGCCGAAAGAAACACGGCACATGAAGAGAGCAAGGAAAGCCCAAACAGAAACAGAAAACAGAACACACACACACGCAGAAAGCCAAGCGAACAAACGAAAAACCCACCTTGACATGATCAATATCCCCCGCACCGCCCCGATGTCTTCGGTAAAACGGCCGGTGCAGCAGAATCAACAACCACCAGTACGTGAGATGCAGCGTCATCCGGTGGGGCAGCGCGACAGGCCGTGAGGACGCTGTCAGGTCGACTTCCGGCGAGAGGGAGTCTTTCCAGGTGTTCAGTTCGATGCTGGAAGGTAGGAGTAAAAGGGTGAGTGGGTGCTTCGCACGGTGATGGAGGGGCACATACTCGAGTTCGCTGACGCGCTGCATACTGGCGTGCCGCGTGTCGTTCCCCAACGAGTTCCTGTATGCGCCCTTGGTATTAGCTTTTCCACTCACCCAAACGCAAAGCCAAAGCCAAAACCACGTACACAAACTCCGTCACGCGCTCTCCAATCCTCAACAACTCACACGTCGCCAAAAACACGCTCGCCAAGTTACTATTCTGCAACGGAAACTTCGCGGGGGGACATGACCACGCCGCATGGTCGATCTCGGTGTCCACGAAGGGTATCGAGGGCAATTTGCCACTGAGTTGGTCTTTGTGCGGGACGAAACACCGGCCGCGACCCACGTAGAGCGACCAGCATACATCCTGAGTGTGGGATGGGTTTGTAAGGACGCATATAACGAAGTGTTTGGAAGGGAAGAGGGAGAGCGCACCTGAGTCACGGTACCCCAGTACGCCCAGTCCCTGTCGATGGCGTCTTGTTCGGAGATCAGCCCTGAGCGGACCCACTGCGAGCAGTCGATGCCCAGTCCGACTACCGCCGACGAAAACAAACGAATGAAAAGAGTCAATCAGTTACAGCTTGCGAACAACGATCATATGGGTAACTACTTACGAGCCTGAGCCATGCGACCACTCATACCTGATGCATGATGGGTTGATCAGCCAAATTCGCCAAGTAAAAGAACCGGAAACGTACCGAAATACATGTACCCCAGACTCTGCTCGCCCCTCGTCGCATGATAACTCGCAAGCATCGAGAGGCCCATCACGACCGGAATACCCGGTTTCTCGCAGTCATTCTCGATGTACTCCTTCGCCTTCCGCGCAAAGTGTTCGCGGAAACGCACTTCGCGGAGGCGCGGGTCGTCCGAGTACGCAGTGGCGACGGTGAAGATGGCGTTGTGCAGCATGGGGGAGTAGTGCGAGGACTTGGGCGGTTTGTGGCCGAGGGGCGTGGAGAGGGCCCGCCGCATGTCTCGGAGGAAGTATTCGGGGACGATGCGCATGCACCAGCCGGAGAAGAAGCAGAAGAAGAGGTGGAGTAACCTGCATAGGCGACGATGGAATGGAAATGAACTGTGTCAGCACTGGAGGATGCCGCGGAGATCAAGGGTGGAGGAATAGTGCACTCACCGATCATGTTCTTCGCGGGAGATCGGCGCTTCTGGGGGTAAATGTCGCGCCCAGTCCATGCTGGGCGATAGGTGAGGGGCAGAAAGTTGTTCGATGATACGATGTGGACACGCAGGGTCTGCAAAGCAGTCGCAGACAGCTTTACGTTCCTGCGCCATCTGGAAGGCCGACGTGGGGCCGTACAGTTCGAGGTCGCTTTCTCTGAGCTGATAGAGGATCGGGATCAGAGACATGGTTAAAGCAGTACGTTGAAGGTACGTTACCATAAGCTTCTTTGTGGGCGCGATGAGCTTCTCGATGTCGGAATCGCCAGTCGTAGAGCTTGAGACGGATTGGACATCGTCAGGTGGCGGCTGTTGTTCGTCAGGATCGGATTTGAGAGGGGTGTAGTCTCTCGACTTGGATGGTGTTGTATGCCGGTCGGAGCCACTGCCCTCGGCGGGGTTGGCTTCGAGCTCGCCTTCTAGCTCTTTTACTCTGCGTTCGAGGGTGCGTATGTGGTTGACGAGGGACTCGAAATGTTGTTGTGTGCGGGCCTTCTTGGCAGTCTCCTTGCCCCAGGTACACTATCGAATGTACGCGCATATAGCCAATGTATGGGTCAGAACAGGTGAGGAACGTACCTCTGCCTCGCGCCCTGACTCCAAACACGGACCACAAACGGGCTCCTGACCATCGCACTTGCTCTTCCTGCGCCTGCAGTGGTTGCACGCCTGGCGAACGTAGGTACCGCGACCGCCTTCGCCCTTTGCGCGTTTCTTGTCGTCTTTGATGGGCATGGGTGGTGGATGTGGGCGGTGTGGGGAGGGGGGATGAAGGATGACGAGACGTACGGAAAGGGGGCGGAAGATGAGAAGAAGGGGAGTGGGAAGGAGGAGGCACGGGGAGGGGTAGGAATGAAGGAGGAGAGACGGGGCGCGGTTATGAGGAAAGCAGTCGACAGGAGAGCGTCTGGGCGAAGTAGGAGTGATAGGCGGAGAAAGAAGAAGGATTGAGGAGATACTGGAGATCAGCACATTGGAGAGTGGGATTGGGGAGGTGAGTAGTCAGGAACTGACCAGACGACGCGAGGAATCAGAGGATGACTGAGGAATGCAGGGCCAAGATATATACGAAGCTGGTGGGAGACTGCAGAGTGACCTGTCGACGGAGAGTTACGCAGCGGGAGCACCGACTGCAAAAGTCGTCGCCTGTTTGTGCGCTGCCCGTTCCGCTCCTTTGGCTCTCCTCACACTTTCCCACGCTCTCTGCTCGTCCACGTTCCGCCGGTTCGGCTCGTCCTCACTCTTTCGGCCACTGCACCTCTCCCCCCTCATCCATCCCAGGCACCCAATCCCCCTCCTCCCTCCCAGCCTTCTCTCTCAGATCCATAATCTCTTGATCCCGCCTTTATCACACGCGTTGCTCGCACTTTCCCCGTGGCATTGCTACTTCATACCGCTGACCGCAAAAACAACACGGATAACAGCGGACGACCACCCACAGCGTCACCGGGAGGCTTCGGGAGAAGGTTGCAGGTCGGCGTGCAGAAGACGATCGGCCGATTTTACGGGGGGCTTCTCTCGATCCTTCAGACGATGATGATGACGAGCGTAAAGAAGCAATGCGGTTTGACGCGACGCCACCAGGCTTGCTTACACGACGTGTGCTCGCCACAGTCGGTCTGACGTCACGGCCTCGACGCAACCCATGCATGCTCTATCATCCTTGTTCTGACACTGACAGGCAGCCAATCCCCTCTTCGTTCTCAGGTCCATTTGTTCTTGATCCCCCCCATGTATCACACGCGCTGCTCGCTCTCCCGCCGTGGCAAAGCACAAAGTTCTCTGCAACACAACGACCATCACCCCAATTGTTACTCTCTGATACACAGCTATATCTGTACTAGCTTTACGTCCAAAATGATTCCCCTCTTTCGTCGGTCAATTCCTTACAGCACCTCGTTCATATGCATCTCGTTGCTGCGGCTGAACAGCACTACACGTAGCACCGAGTCACTATGCTCCCGCTGGGCTCCCACCGAGCGCAGGTGGTAGACTTTCTCCGAGCCTCGACATCAAATCCTCTAAACAACCTGCCAACTTGAAGTTGTTGGGGACATAACACGGCATCTGCATCAAGAATCGAGATTGGTTTCGCAATACAGACACCGGCGGCGCACTGCAACCCATGTACAAATTGATGTCGACGTCGACGCTCAGCTAGCAAGTCTTCCACAGCCAAAAGACTCTGGCAATGCACGACGGACCCGCCCGCAGTGCGCACACGATTGAGAAACGGAAGCAAAACGTAAAAACATACCCATTTTGGAAATCAACATCAACGGCCCGATCGTCCCGATCAATCTCTATCATAGCAGCACAAGCGCGTTCTCGCTACGAAAGGCAGTTTTTCTCAACCACGCCATTATCAGGTTGGTCGTCGCGTCAGATGGCGCAAGAACCTCCGAGTCCAGTTGCAGATGCTCTCTCTTGCTCGTCGTCGGTGCTCGTCAATTGCGCCATCCCTCCACGCTGGGTCTCTCTTGGTTGATCTTTTCGCGACGATAAAGGCCAGCGTCGACGACGTCCACTTGGACTCCATCCACGCCTTTCTTCCCACTCAGCACTGGACGAAAGTAGACGGTCGACAAACATAGGCCACCTCCCTGATCCGTCTTCCCCAAGCATCTGAATCCACACACGCTCAGACTCAGTGGTTCACTGGCCAAGGAATCAACCAAGCAAAAGACCATGGCTACAACCCTCCCAACCCTCCCACGCGCGCCCTCTCCGACTTGGTCTTCCTCCTCAGACCCCAAAGCAGACGCAGAAGACTCGAAAGAATTGCCCTCACCTACGCTTGCGCAAACAGCACGAGCGCAGCCGGTATGGAAACGCCTGTTGACGGGAGACGCGAACGCGGAGTATGAGACGCATCGAGGGATGGGAAGTCGGCATATCATGATGATCGGTTCGTCTCTTCCTCTCGGTTCCGACTACAAAATCATTGCGTTCTCTCGCATTGCATCCCATCCCATCTACAAATTGCTCCATTCACACTTCGTGCTTCATCCTATTTTGATCCCCTCCTCCCCCTTCGTTTCTATGCACGTATGGAATACGAAACCCCACACTCGTGATGGCAGCCACGAGATGGGAGACGGGGGACGGGTTTGGGATGGGTGGCGTCCACTTTATCTTGGCTTCGAAATCTCGGCATCCATATGTCGTTACCCCCCCAATCTCATGATTCGCTTCTGCTTTTGCTTTGTTTCCCCTTCCCCTATTAGTATCCATCTTGAAATCGCGTTCACGAGCAGGGTCAACCACCGGCGGCACTATTCCTGTAGGCCGGCCGGGAATGAAGCTTGAAGCATCGAGGCTGCATTGGGATAGTTGGGTATGCGAGCCAGCTGCTTTTCGCCGGTGACCACGCAGGAGAGGACACGCCGTAACCAGTACAGTCCTTGGCCTGGCAGCGAGCAGTGGGGCACGTCATTTTCCCCGAATCTGTCATTCGTATATTGGCTGCATCCCGCCACAGCGATGTGGGCTCCCCCACGTGTTCGGGCGAGACACCTGCCCGACCTTTCTCTCTGCGTTCTCTTGCTTTCAACTTTGATCTTCTGCAATGAACACAATACTAGGAGACTAACCTCATCTTGCTTTTCTGCTTTTGTAGCGATCGGCGGCACGATTGGCACGGGTATCTTCTTGAGCGCCGGATCTGTGGGTATCCTCCACCACCGCTCGCTGTCTCAATGTCTTTCTGCGAAACTAACCCTGGCTTGGACTTGGACGTTGTAGGCGATATCGCTCGCGGGCCCAGGCAGCGCCCTCCTCTCGTACTTCGTCGTCGGGGTGTTTTGTTATGCGGTGGTTATCTCGTTGTACGTCCGTCTCTTCCCTTCCTTTTTACCCTGTTCGTTCTTGCGCCACCAGGGAGAGCTGATGATTGATCTGCATTTGCGCTTTCCCCTCCCTGCACCGGTCTTCAAACCCTCTCCTCCTGACACCGTAACGCAACGCAACGCAAAACCTAAACCTCCTCCTCCGGGATATTGTACGCGTCGTTCCCGTTACCCGTTGTAACTCACCGATACGAACCCTGGCTTGGTATTCCAACTTTCCTCAACGTGGAACGTTGGCCGGCGTATCTCCACCACACGACACCACACGGTATCTCTCAAACAAACTGTTGTATGCCGGCATTCAATCTCGAATCCAACGAACGACGAACCGAATGGCAGAGGCGAGATGGCGTCGTACATCCCTATATCGGGGACGTTTGCCGGGTTCGCGACGCGCTTCGTCTCGCCTGCGATGGGGTTCACGCTCGGTGCGCACCCAAAATGCTCATCTCATGTTCACACTTCTGGCTTTTTTTCGCTTGTTTGTGATGCGCACGGCGCACGCTGTCTCTTCTTATCACACACTGTGGTGGGTGTGATGCGTACGTCGCTCGGAGCCGCTTGCGAAAGCTGAATCATAATTTGTCTTACTATTCGTTCATGGCGATGGACACTGTGATGATGCGTACACGCACGTACAGCGGAGCCCGCCGTCCGCCCACCTCCACGCACGCAGGGCATACCAAAATCACAATTTGTCGTCACTCTGCGTGATACCGCCTTCTTATATTCCTTATTCGGTGCTTTTGTGCTTTCAATTTTTGTTGATTTGAAACAAAATCGGATAATTGCTCATTGCTCTCCTTTGATACGCGCATACTACAGGCTGGAATTATTGGTTACAATGGTGAGTCGTCGTACCACATACCCCCCTTCTTCTAGCTTCTAGTTGAGGCATGACGATTTGACTGACATGCACCGCTTTCGCTATCATCCGACAGGTCTCTGTCTATACGTGAGTCAACCTGCCACTTGTTCAAGTTCCCAACGCGTCGACAGACACCCCAGGTCGTCGTTCGCGGCGAACGTGAACGACTGGATTCTCTCACCGTCTCGTTTGCGATTCTGGCAGTCTGTTTCCTGTGTGATTCCGAACCGCACAAACAAGCGCTGACGTCTACCGTGTTTTCTCTTTTTTTACAGCCAGCGAGTTGTTGTCCGCGGCTATCATCTTGCAGGTGCGTGTATACACCCATCAGTCAAGTTGTTACCTACGCTGGTGTTGGAATCTTTCATTTCTTCTTGCGTTCTGTTTGGCGCGGCTTTCTTTTGGCAGTTTTCCCCGTGATTATGTCAATGCCAACGGGAGGAGACTGCGCGCTGTGCGTTGATGGACACTGCAACGACTCGAACGTTGGACGTTGGTGGTGAAAGATGGCTGTGTTTTACTGTTTACCCCATTGCTTCTACTTCTTTTCGAGCTTTCTATCTTACTGGATGGGTGGTCAGCCAGATGTGATGCGCTGGGATCGTGCATTATAGCATCCCCGCATGCGTCATTGATGGGTTCTGGTGGAATGTCGTTCTCTGAGTTCATTTGCTCACCAGAGGTCGTCTTCTTTCGACATTGCCACTGAATAATGAAGCTTCCTCTTCTCCCGGTACTTCTTCAAGTACAGTACGCTGACATAACTACCGACAGTACTGGACGCCGAAGCTCCAACCATGGGCTTGGTCGCTCGTGATCATCGTGCCCATCTTCGCGATGCAGCTTATTCACGTGCGCGTGTACGGTGCGTGAACATAACTCAGATCTCGTTATCTCCTTCTCTCCTTTGCCGCTCGCCTTTCGTTCTTACTTGCCCGCTTTTGGGGTTTTGGTCCTCGAACGAGGTAGTGATCGGGATTATCACATGCGCTTGCACTCGTTCCCCAGAGGGCATTTTCTTCTTCCGACGCGTTGGGTCGTTCAGCGCATACCCGTTCTCCGTCGTGTCGCGCAAACATTAGGCTCACGCCGAGCGATGGTGACCCTGAGTCTGCGCACCATGGCGGCGCACAACGATAACTGTGCGCAACTCGCTTTCACACGTGAGCGGTGGCTCTAGTCTTTGTGTCGATATCGCCGTGAACCTTCGTGGGCGATCGGTGCTTTGCACTCCGTAGTAGCATGGTCTATTCGCCTTTTTACCCGAGCCAAAACTTGATTTTGATTATCTGCTGGATTGTTCAGTGGACGGAGATGAGCTGCGTTCACTGCGTCCCGCAGCTTTAGTTGATGCTGCTCTAATCTCCAGCTGTGCTGTGCGCTCAGCCTTGTACTAGCTCGTCTTTATTTTAGATTTGAGATCTCGATACCGGCGGGACTCTCGTCATCACGCTCTGTGTTCATTTTTACGAATATTGAACGCTATTGAACGTGAACTGACGCTGATCATGATTGGCCAACAGGTGAATCCGAGTACTGGTTCGCGCTGATCAAAGTGGTCATGGTCGTCCTGTTTATTATCGTGGGCTTGATCTATGACTGGGGCGGCGTGGTCGGGCATCCTGGACCTGTACGTACTCTCTTTTCGCTTTTCGCTGCCCCGAGCAGTGTTTGAGTGGAGCCAACGCTGATCATGTTCTCTTGCTTCTTTCCTGTGATGTCGGACTTGGCTACGCTATCTCTCCACGGCCACATCACCGCTACACACCGAATCTACCCACCATTCAATGGTACCTCACCGAACGCGCAACATTTCGCCGAAACCTTGCACAAATCCCCGCCATCTGGACCTCCGCTACTGAACCCCTGCAGGGTCTCGCGAACTTCCACGACGATCAAGCGTTCCTCGGTGGGTTCGCTGCCTTCTCGCAAACCTTCGTCTGGGCGTTCTACTCGTACGGCGGCGTCGAGCTCGTCTCTCTCGCCGCTGGCGAGACGGCGAGGCCGCACAAGACGATCCCCCGCGCGATCAAGGCGACGTTCTTCAGGATCGTGCTGTTTTACGTCCTGACGATGTTGACGATTGGGCTGTGCATCAATCACGCGGATAAGACGCTTCTGAATGCTGCGAACGGTGAGCTTTTTTGTTTTGTTGTATTTCATTGGTTTTATTCTATTGCGAGAGAGTTTGGCGGCTTGTGTCGTGTTTCTCTGCGGTCCGTGTTGTGTCGCTCGTCTTTGTGTTGCTACCGGGGTGGTGGCCCTTGACTTGCTCAATGGAGCAAAGATAAATGAAGCTGACATATGCAGTGTCTGAGCCAAGGCTTCCACTATTGCGGTCTACGCGATGTCTCGCATACATCCCGCGGCGCCGAGATTTGTACAGGGACAGCAAATCCGCTTGTCGATGGTGCTTTGATTTTCAGGGGGACCAAGAGCTGACACTCTCCTACCTGTGTCCGGAGAACATCATCTCTGTCATTTATCCACGTTGGCCCATCTAGCTATTTGTTCTTCCAGCCAACTCTTGATGTTGCATGCGTTTTTGTCAGATTGGACACATTGTTATCAAGTGTTGTTCATGCTGACCGTTCGTCTTTGACATGTAGATTCGGACGTGACTGCGTCCCCGCTCACCGTCGTCTTTCAACGCGCTGGATTCGGCGCCGCAGTGCACGTCGTGAACGCCGTTCTCCTCACGGCAGTCCTCTCGGCCACGAATTCGTGCTTCTATGCGTCATCGCGGATGCTCCTCGCCCTCGCACGCCAGGGTCACGCACCGAAAGTCTTTGGCTGGGTGAACAGACGCGGTGTACCCGTCCCGGCATTACTGTAAGTCGTCTTCCTTCTCAAACCTCCGCCTCGTTCGTCATCTGGTGAACTCATCTGTGGTCATCTTTATCACACCAGGCTATCTCTCTGCGTCTCCTTCCTTACCTTCCTCACCACAATCTGGGGCTCCGGCGTCGTCTTCACCTGGCTTCTCAACCTTGTCGGCATCTCTGCCCTGCTCGTCTGGGGCTCCATCGGGTTCATCTCGATACGCTTCCGGCGCGCGTGGGACGCGCAAGGTCGCTCGTTGAGTGATCTGCCGTATGTTCAGCCGTTGTATCCTGTTTTGCCGTTGGGCACAATCATCCTTGCTGGGTTGATGTTCGCCGCGCAGGGGTACGCAGCTGTGAGAGGGGAGGATTTTGATCCCAGGGTCCGTCGTAGTTCACTTTCGTCCATCTCACTCTGAATAGAGTACTGATTATGATGGGAACTTGTAGAACGTCGTGGCAACGTATATTGGTGTCGCGCTGTACGTCGTCCTCTATATTGGCTACACCGTCTGGGAACGGTTCCTCCAATCACCGCGCCCGCCACACCACTTTGTCCCGTTGATGCAAGTCGATTTGGATACGGACGCGGTGTGGCGGAAGGGCGAGGGTGAACTCGTCCGAGAGAAAGAGCGGGAAGAAAAAGAAAGGAAGATCCAAGAAGAAGGAGGACGCTATGGGTTGAGGAGTTGGTTGCGTAGGACTGGGAAGCACGTTTACTAGGAATCATTGGCCCCCTCGGATCGGTACCGTGCAAACCGAGAGTCGAAGCATCTATGCATGATACTCGTGCTCAGAGGTACTGTTCAGAGGTACTGTCTTTATTTATCTATCTATCTATCTATCTATGTGCGAGATACCTGGGGTTGTTGGGGTTGTATTAGATAAGACGAACCGAAAGATGTACTTGTTCTTTTATGAACGTCGATGATACTTACCTTGGACAAGTCTGTGTTGAACGCAATGCCATCCTATGCATTTTGAGATCTGTATGCCTTTTGTGAACGCCCCTGCACTATTTGAGTATCATCGTGCGTCGCGAGCCCTCCTGCCGCCTTGTGAGCACCCACTAAGTGTTAGCGCTAGTTGGAACGAACAGCAAACAGACGTAAATACGGTAGCTACGTCTGTCGCATGTACACAGTTCTCTCCTTACTACCAGGACCTTAGTCCGTATTCACTGAATCTTCGGTCCGTGTCCGTGTCCGTGTCCGAGGTGCTTCTGGCCCTCATCCGTGTTCCCTACCGCCGCGCTCAACACTAAGAGTATTCCGCAATGGTCAGTCGTTCCTCGAAGTTGCTCCTTTACGTCAGACATCGACGAACAACTTTTGATTGTTCGAGTGCGTCCTGATGTTGCTCTGCTCAATCTGTTCCGATCCAATACCTTCAGCTGCCGCTTCGGTGGACCCACAGGTTCCGACAACCGCCGATGTACCGTTGTTCTTTTCCCTCATCCAGGTTGCCATCGTGCCATTACCTACTACCTGTCCGTCACAACTCTCACTCGCCTTGTATTTTGCGCCTCTATATCCCTCTCTCTCAGCTCGCAATGAACGACCCACAACAATATTCATCTCGACCACGGGCTGACGCTACCCAGCGACAGCGACTCGGATGAGAACTCCGACGAATCCTCCCGCCGCTACTTCGCCCTTTGGTTCGCAACACATAAACACGCATTGTCTACCTTCAGAGCCAGCCCGGATCCTCTTTATCACAGGTGGTACTACGCCTACACCTCTTCTCCCGCCATGCGAAAACTGGACCAAGTACACGCACGTCTCTGGAGACGTCTACTTCTACCACAATACTTTACGCCTCATCACCGAATCCGACGTGGAGACCGACGAAGATGCCCGAATGACGTTGCTGCGGGTTTGGCGGGAGAATTGGGAGCTGGTGAAGGAAGATGGGTTCGAAGACGTGGTGCCTGAAGATGCGGAGATGGTCGTGCGGCTTGGACATTGTGACGATGAACACGAGGTCTTCTTCCTGGCCCACCGATTTTAGAAGTTCATCGCGTTCACGGACGAAGTTACCCTTCTTCTTTCACATCTGCTTTTCACACTCAACGGAATATGTTCAGGTGTCAAAGTAGAGACCGGAACATCCAGGTACTGGACCCATGTTGAGGAGTAACCAGGAGTAACCCATGCACTTAACGCAACCTTCGTCATACGCTCGTGCTAGCTTCTTGGATGCCATGGCATATGGTACGAATGGTGCGTGTATAAATCAAGTTCTTGTAGCGCGACTCTCTCTCAACGGTCTTGTACTCGTACAGATGCTCTGCTTGGTGACAGAAGGAATAAGTTCCCCTTCACGAACGCTCAAATGGCGCGAATTGTGGACATTTACGGTGACCTGGCAGGTATGTTCACGTCTTCGCCTGCGAGGAATGCTTGCATTAACACGCGGTTATCAGGCACGTGCTCCACCAAGCCAGCCGTGCTCCCAATTCTCATCTGGCACATCGTAAAATCTCTGCGCCGAGTCGAAGCAGCTCGCAAATGGTATCGGGTCCCTCATCCCTCCATCGACGGACTTTGCGGATTCCAGCTTCAATACGCACGTCAGCTCGCGCCGAAGACATGGCCGCTCCGTCTCGTGGAGATCTTGCTTCGGTTCTTTCTGTTGAGGTTGTGTACGCCGTATTGGCGACGACTTGTGCACGTCCGAGAGGGCGTATCGATAGACCTGCTTGGATTCAGGTCGATGCTACCTGAATTCCTTGCGGAGTGGTCAGGTGGGTGGCTCAGTCGAACCTCTGGCGATGGACTCATGTCTGATGTTTTACTACGTCTAGACTCGAATCTTCTTGCGACTGTCTTGGTTGGGTGAGTGACCATTCTCGACCCCAGTAACTTGTTATCAAATGCAACTATTTCAGGGCCAGCGTCACATTCCTGTCATTATCGGTGGGTTGCTCAACAGCAACGTCTACAGGACAAGCAAATCACTGACTCGCGAACTTTGACAGAACATAACGAGCTTTCAGAAGACCGTATTCCTGATTTCAACCATGTTCTCTACTCTGAGCATTGCTATCGGATTATATCAAACCTGGTACCACCGAGCAAAACTACACGCGGACATCATAGAAGCAGTACGTCCAATCCGATAATTGTGGCCATTCGATCAAGTCATGCTCATCACTATCTCCCAGTGCAAGTACATGAACCGTACCCGCGACTTCGATAACCGAAGAGACGATCCTGCGGACCTGTTGATGATGGCCTCTTTACTATGTCTCCCCATCACTTCCCTTCTATGGGCTATCCTCTGCTTCGTTGTCGCGATCGGCACGTATGGTCTCCAGTGTACTGGCCAGGTTGGGAAGTTTCTGGCGCCCCTTGTTGTCTGTGTTACAACACTTGCTGTGTGCGGTACCATGGTTTTTTCTCATTGGCTCGGGAGGGTATGCCAGGACCGAGAAATTTGGGCGATGGAGCAGACAGCGGCGGGGATCATCGCAGATGTGGATGGACGTGGTCACGTCGCTGAGGATGTTGTATGGCCGCGGGTATCAAGAAGGACGTTGTAAGCTTTTCCCCTCAGCCAGTGCAAATGTACATACACGATCGTTGAACCATGAGTCTTGTTTGCAGGGAGGGGGCCAGGATGCCAAGAACTAGTTGGTCAGGGCGGCCCGGCCTACAAGTCGGACTCTTCAAGCAACTGACGAACCTCTGCCATGTCCTTCCAAATCCTATCCTGCTCTCGGCAACCGTCGTTGGCTACAATAGCCTACAGCCAGACTCAAATTTCATTCAACCTCTAGAGGCAGTGGGCTGTACCGCTTGCCGGCCCTACCACAATTATATGCTATCATGACGTCGTCATAAGAGTATGTGCTATCGTCGCGTCTTCGAAGTTCGTATGCTACCGTCGATCACAAAAATTACTCGTCCGGTGCTCAAACCTCTGGTCTCGGGATCGAATGCTCGGAAACGTATAAAAAGGAAGGAAAGAACATCCGGTTCCTCAGGCTGAGCTCTCACTGAATCACAGGTGCTGGACAGTGAGTCGTTTTGTCTTCACAGTCCGCATCGTAAACGCTCACTTCACCGTCCTCCTCTTCTAGCCTGTATCGTCTTCGACGCCCGCGCCAACTCCTTAACGTAGATCCACTGCCTTCTTCTACCACGACGAACATCCCGTCATGCGTCTCACCGCCGCCTTCGCTACCCTCGCAGCCGTGACATTAACAGCTACCCTCGCAGCCCCCCTTCACAGAGTCACCGTGCCCGGGCCGAGGCTCTATGTGCGCGGCGGCGACGTCTCCGCTATTTCTCTTCGAAATGATGTCGAATGTCTGTGCGTCGAGTAGAGCCATTTCTGAAGCAAGACCGACACTGACACTACATACCGTACAGAAACAGGCTAGAGAAGCGTATGCCCATCAACAAACTAAAAGAGACCCCTGAGGATAGAGCGGCGCGGATGGCTAGGAAAAACGCGTCTCGTAATGACAGGACCCAAGCAGAGATGGACGAGCGAAATAGGCTGAGACGTGAGGCATACAAGCAGAGCCGAAACCCTGACGATGCGGGTGCCTCCGCACCTGCATCAGCAGCCCAAGCTCAGCACCTCCCGCCTGCGGAACTGAAGCTCCCCCCGTTGAATCCAGCTGCACACGCCTCCGATGCACAGTCCAAGCTCCCCGTGATGGAACCACCTATAGAACAACAACCCCTGCTCCCCAATACTTTCCGCCCCAAGACGAAAAGGGCTATGTAGACTCCCTCCTCCTCTCTTCAGTAGGCTTTGTAATATGTAGCTGCGGGCGTTTCATAGTACTAGTATCGCAGTGACTCTGAGATCTGAGCTCGAGAAGTGTGACACACTGGTGTGCGAAACCAACACCAAGCTCCTTGCGTAACAAGGGTGAAGGAGAGACAGTACTGAAGAAAGCCGTTGGAAGTATGACTGATAAGTACTCACCGTGCGCACATCAGGAGGAGGGTTGAGATAAATTGCTTCACCGGTCACCCGTCCGCTCCCTAAGACGTCTGTTGTCACCACAACACTACCTTCGCGTCCAGTGGATATCATGCACTGCGACCATTCGCTGTATTGGTGTCATGAACGCGCCATGTCATTCCGTAGTTCTGTTCTGCGGTTCTAGTATGGAACGATTGTCTTCCGTACCGAGGTTCGCCACGGAGACTATAGGCTACGCGAAACCAGGGAAAGCGTCCTTCTCCGGGGCAAACAGGTCGTAGAATGGACTAGTAATGGACTACTTACTCTCACAATGGCTGCGCAAGGCAAGACACTATAGGTCTCCGTGAATGGTATTCTTCCGTTCGAAACGGTTTTACAGATCAGCCACCACAGCAACCACAGGCAGAGTGATACAAATTGGACCATTGCTTTGAACCCAAGGCCGCTATGGAGATGCCCACAGGGGAGCAAGCATATAGCACAAGTCAAGTACGAGCACAAGTACAGTACGCTGCTTCGTTCCTACTTCCGTTCACCTGCTCTCGGACCTCGGTTGCACACGGTGATGGTCTGCAACGGAGACTAATTGTCAGAGTCAGAATGGTCAGGAAGTGGAGCAAGGGGAGGAGGGCGTGGACGACGCTCATAAGGACGTCGGGCTGCACCGGGTGGACGTCGACGATTAGGACGACGACGAGCACGCGGCGGAGGGGCAGGACCAAGGCCGGCGGAATGAGCGAGCTCGTGGCGCCTCATCTGCGGCATATCGGCTGGGAAGCTCATGGATGGCCCAGGTCGACGCTCAGCACTAGGACGACGAGCAGGACCAGGTGTGGGAGGTGGAGGCTTCTTATCGTCCTCCGCCTTCACAGGCTTCTTCTCATCTGGATCCACTTTCACAGGCTTCTCATCATCTTCGCCTTTCATCTTCGTATCGTGGAGGAGCTTGTGATCATCATCACTACTCGGTTCGTCTTTGACTTTGGGTTCCGCCTTGACAATGGGTTCTTCCTTGACTCGCTTCTGTAGCTCCTTCCTGTACGGTGCATGGCATCAATTAGTGAAGCTCAACTCAGAATCGAGACTAGGCAACACGCACGGAGCCTCGATAGTTCCCGCACTGCGCACATGAACAGTCTGTACGGTGTCGCCGGAGAGTGGAGCCGCGAGAGCAGTCAAGGCTGCCACTGCAAGGAGAGTGGCGAACGCGGAGGTGAGACGCATAGCGGGACGTTGATTGAGGGGAGATTCGATGGGGCGTAAGAGTCTGGGCAGAAGAAGGAGCAGAAGTACGCTGCTTGAGGGGGCCTTTGCGCAGGCGTCCAATGATATACAGGCTGTGAAAAACAGAAGTGAGGTAAGGATCTTGTCGCAGTCGCAGAGGAGGCAAAAACACGGACCGTCCAGCACCTGTGTACCTCCGGTGTATGTGAGCTCAGCTAGAGAACCTACGACCTATCATCTTTCACTTTATATACTACGCCTGCTGCACTGAACGTTAACCTGAGCTGAAAAATTCTAGTCATCTGATGGTTTTTTCAGCCCTAGTACACGCTATCCCCGAAACTCAAAATGATGAAAATTTTGGAGGATATGTATGCTCACCATATGTTCATGCTACTGGCTCCCAGAGCGGTTGTGTCTGGAGTCGTTGAGTATGGCAGCCGAAACGAAGTTGAGGAGAAGGAGAAAGGATCTTAGTCCGAGGTAAACGCCAAGCTCATGTGACTCGCATTTTGACGCGCGGAAGGTCGACCTCGACGCGCCTGTCGCTGCTCGTCGCGTCTCTGGTCGCGTCCTCCACTGTGCCCGTCGTCCTTGCTCTATTCGTACACTCAGCCACGTAGGTGGCACGAACAGAAGGTGATTTCTCAATCTGATCTGGCATTCCGTCCTTGCTAATCACTTCATTAGTAAAGTTTTCATGGATCTTTTGGACGACAATTATGCCATGGACGTCGACGACTCGGCATTGACGACACCGGGTCCCGACGACTTCGTGGAGCAGATCATTTCGAACAACGTAATCCACGACTGTCTTTTCTCCTATGTGACCCCTCTCGAACTCTTCAGGCTTGCCAGGACCTGTCGAATAGCCTACGGTGTCGTCCGTTTTTACGTCAAGCGTACCTTCAACGTCAATCGTCTCCTCAGCCGCTTCTTCCAGGACCCAGTCGCATTCCGCTCCTTACAAGCTCGCACCGGCATGATATTTGCAGGCTCCATCGCGCTACAGTTTTTTGACCGGAGCTTTTATCCGGGCTCAGATTTGGATGTGTATTTGATGCGGGAGGCAATGGTGGAGGTGACGGCGTGGTTGGTTGACGTAGGGTACGAGTTCGAGCCGTTTCCCGAACAACCTCCTATTCTACAAGATGCTATGAAAGCTCTCATGCAAAACCAGGCTCACGAGGTGATGGCCGGCCCGGGAGCTCTGGCTGAACATCCTCTGGCCCCGTAGCTATTGGTACACAACGGGCGGTCAAAATTAAATAAATTAAATCAGAGGGGAGGAAGGGGGGAGGAAGGCTGCTCACGCGGCCACTTTGGGGTGCATCAACTAGTATTTAATTTCACAGCACACTGGGACACTCACCACTGTATCGTGAAGTTTTGAGATGGTAAGAGTGTATATTTCTGGAGTACCACACAAAATACTGCGCGCTTGCCGAATCGGCGGATTTTTGCGGCCCGCTTCGCGGGCATCGCTCGTATACATCTGCTACCGTACCAGTAAAGTCTTCTGTATACTTTCAGGCAAAGCTACGATGAGATAAACTGTGTCAGCTTGCAACTAAGCCCAAGATTCCGCACGATCGGACTACCTACAGATTTGCCTGTATTTCTCCGGGCCTGCGGACAAAAGAACAAAGTTTTGTATCCTCTACAACATTGAAGGCATTGAAGAACTCGCTGCACTGGTTGCTCGGGTTGAATCTCACCTTGGAACGGCAGAATTGCGCTTTCAGACGTGCAAGCATGGTGTGCAAGTGCTGCAGACAGGAATATTAATGTTTGGCTCTCATGGTGAGATACTTGATGTAATATTGGAGCCATATGGATATCGAGATGTAATAAGTCTGTTGGCACGTCGAACGGTGCAGAAAACGACCCACAAACCGTTTAAATCGAAATGTTTGCGGCGAGGAAGGGATTCCAGGGCGCTTATGTCATCGCCAAATAGGGAAGATCATACCGCATTTGGTTTGTTTGTACATGATTAGCTTTTCAAACTCAGTCAAAAGCTAGTACTTGTGGTGTACCAATAGCTAGTGCGCCTCCTCTGTACGCGACCAGAGCTATCCGGGGCGTGTACACATTCGTCAAGCCCGCCGCTGATCCATCGGTTCCGCCGCTGAGGGTGCAATGCATAGTCCCAAGGAGAGCTCCTGTGCATGTCATCTTCAATTATCATTCTAGTATGTCCAATTCTCATCTTGAAGGTGTCATGCTGATTTCGTATCTGCACTCAGCTTGCGTCATGAACGTCATCTCATACGAGAAGGCGTATTCGCTATATCCTCGTGCAAGCATCCACGGACACCGCTCCCTAGTGACCTGTGCATATCCTTCCCGCGGCCAACCTGCGGCTTTGGAGAAATACGCAGATCGCGGGTTCAGCATTGAGACTACAATTGGCGTCGATGACCCTGATTTTCCCGTTGGGAAGCGATACTTCGGCGATGGCCACTGTTGGTCTCTATCGTTGGATATGAGTGGAGTCGAAGTAAATTGGGCCGTCAACGACGTTTCTTCACCGCTCACCCAAGACCCTGTCGCCGCTACAAGTTGGTCGTTGAAGATCAATTCAGACCCCGAGTCCTATCCTGTGGAACTCGTGACCAAAACCGGACAACACCCCGACCATCTGGTGTTCTATTACACGGCGTACTCCTGGAAACCTCTTTATTTCGCTCGCCAGATGGTAGAGAAAGAGACGGGGTTGAACCTTTTGCTGCGTTCGAAGGTGCCTGCTGCTTCACGCCGCTAGTGAGTCCCTTGGCATACGTCATACTGCGTCTTCGATCTAACGTCCGTTTTGCAGCTATGACCAGAAATTCACAGAATACGTGCAGCTGTACTACCGGCTCCACGATATGGGCTGTAAAATCAAGAAACCCTCCTGGCAAGGAGGATCGTCGGACAACTGGTTCTCCGACTTTCTCTCCCCCCTTGGACACGTATCGCAGTCGTCGTTGCAATGATATGTAGCTGCCAACTTGTCATCGCAGTCGTGTTCGTGTATATATGTATAAGTGCTGTATTTTTGAGGATGACTATGGTGTCTGATCTTATCGACGAATAGATAAGGATTACGTGCAACGTGGCTCCTTGCTGGGAACGATGTGAATCGGAAGTTAACAGTTGCTACAGCGTGTTACTTCCTTGATACGCACCTCCACATCGATACCCCGTACGCATCTCACCCAACACGAACCTCGGTGCTTTGGGAATCTGCGCTCTCGTCAGACAATACTCAGTTAGTGTTCTTAAGGATAGCATAGTCTGGTGCGCTTGTGCTTACCTGAGTATAGACTGTAGCCCAACATGGACGCGTTAGTGAATCAACTGCAAGCAGTGACTCTGGCCAGTCAGGCGACAGCGTCCGAGGAGCAAACCTTCCTGAACAACCTACTCCTCAACAACGTGATACACGAGGCTCTGTTCTCCTATTTGACACCAATGGAGTTCCTTCGCCTCGCCAAAACGTGCTGCAGAGCAAACGTTGTGGTACAATCCTACGTCAAACGCGCGTTCAACATCAACCGATTTCTCCTCCGTTTCTTCTCTGATCCCCTCGCCTTTCGCTCGCTACAAGCCCGCACTGGTACACTCGTGTCGGGATCCAGCACGTTGCAGTTTTTTGACAGAACTTTCTATCCCGACTCTGATCTTGACTTATACCTCTCCATGGAAGCCATTGAGAGGGTTGCTCAATGGTTGATAGGCCCTGCAGGGTACACGTTTACCGCACACGAAAGGCAAGCAGCCTCATTGGATGAAGCTCTTGCTGCCATTCGCTTTCCACCAACCACGGATGTCGTCGCGATGGCGGCCGCCGAACATCCGGTATACGGTTCACGAGGCATCCGTGGTGTTTTCACGTTCACGAAGCCTGCGGAAGACGCCACAGCCCCCATTCTCAAGGTTCAATGCATCGTAGCGAAGCTGTCACCTATGCGACTTATCTTGGACTTCCACTCTAGTACGTGCCTTTTGGATGCACGACTTCGAAGTTTCTCTGACCTCCGTTTTTCAGCTTGCGTCATGAACCTCATTTCATATGAAAAAGCTTACTGCTTATATCCCCGCGCGACAGTCCACGAACATCTTTCCTTGATGACTACAGCTCGTCCTTCGCGAGGTCATCCCGCCGCGTTGGCGAAGTACGAATCACGAGGGTTTGGCATCTTGTCGTTTGTTGGCCCTCACGATCCCGATTTCCCCATCGGAGCCAGATACATAGGCGATCCGCAATGCTGGACCATCCCACTGAGCCTAGAAGGGATCGAGGTCGACTGGCCAGTAAACGGCGCATCAGCTCCCCTTACGCAGGACCCCGTCGCGGCGTCGAGCTGGCGTCTTTACGAACGCAACTTGCGCCATGAGAGGCGCATGGCGATATCGTCTCGTATTGAGGCGTCGGAATTTCTCTACCATATCTACACATGCGCGTCGGAGGAAGTTACCCACTTCGCACAGCAACTCCTCTTCCAAGAATATGGGCTGGACATGCGATCGTACGCCCGTCGTTATGGTACAAACGTGCAGGAACGCCGGTAGTAAGTCACTCTTTGTTCCTCTGATCTTGCTAGTCGTTCGCCGTCGCTCACATCGAGCAACAGTTATGATCAAAAGTTCATTGAATACGTGATCCTCTACTATCGCCTCTGCGACGCCGGCCGCTACAGCCTGTAGAGAACTACAAAAGATCGGACACCCGAGTCGGAATACCTCCTGCAATCTTGCGAGCTTTGTACCTTGGGTTGAATATTTTCCGTCGGTTGACTTCATCATTACCTGTACTAGATCGTCATGTACACCGTAAATCTGTATCATCAAAAAGTCTACTGCAATCATGACCAGAGATAAAGGTTCTAGGAAGGACTCGGGGAGGGAACGGGGTCGCCCTACGCGTCGCGCTACTTGATCTAGCCTGTACCGCACTGTACCGCACTGTACCGCACTGTAGACACTGTCAAAGCACACTCAGCTCATTCACATCCAACATACGCAGCGATATGACATCTTACGTACCGTGCGCGTACTCTGCCCTCATTGCTGCCGTTCTCCCTGAGCTTTCGCAAGTGTCCCCATCATCCGTAAAAAGGTACCAGGAGAGGACGATGCGCCTTTGCCTGAGGCGCCAATGAAAGCCTTCAGCGAGCCATGCTGATAGCCCTGCAGGTATTCTTGCATGTATTTCTCAACAGTGGCCCGCTTCAAGCCTGTATCCGAGACCACCTGGTCAACAGGAGCGGAAAAACTTGCATGGTCGCCCTGTGCGTCGGGATAGAGGTCGTCCCTGAAGATACCCAGAAAAGTTTGACCTCGCCCATTCGCCGTCAGTAGGTGTGGTCGCGTGAAGTATCGGTAATGCTTGGAGACAAAGACGACTCTAGGGTGCTTGAGGGCGTCCATAGTAGCGATTGGGATCTCTGGGTTGGAGAGATCGAGCCCGACGCGCGGAGAGCGATAAATCCGGGGCTTGATATCTGCAGACGATCCCGTATCCGGTCCACCGTTAAGTTTGCTCAGGGCTTTCTGCTTGAGGTACAATGATGGACGTTGACTATTCGACGACGCCCGATTTGCAGAAGGTGATACGTCTTGCAGTGCAGATAAGTCGCCATTCCACTTCTCTGACACCAACTGTGCGATGTTCACCGCACCACTCAGACGCAGGATCTCATCGACGAGCAGAGACGGCCCAGAAATCACTTTGCCGTCCTCAACGCGCTGCACAGACCGTAGCAGAATGCCGCCTCTCATGGTCCCATCGTTTGAGGAAGACGATGGCTGGGAGGATTGAGCTTCAGGGTCGAACTGCGGGGTCGGGGATGGTGCTTGGAAATGTCGTGAAGTAAGAGCGATAGGGCTGCCGAACGTTAAGTCTAACCCTTTTCGTGTACCACCTCGGTACCCAGCGGCCGCGGTTGGCAATGTCTGATCCGTCTTCGCTCTCGTGATCCGTTCGCCTCCTAGCCTCGGGGCTCGGTGAAAGTACCTGCAGGGCGAACATGAGCGCAATGACGGTTAGTATGTGAGCGTAACTTTGCATTGGCATGTACATAACGGTGAGAACATACCATCGTCCGCTTTGCTTCTGGTCGTTTCCTCCGTGGGTGAAGGGATCCTCGTGGACTAGCGGCTTGATGAGGTAGAACTCGATCTCTAGTATCTCGAACGTGCTTTGTGAATCGGCTGACGAGCAGACGAGGTGGTAGTTGTGTAGGAGCGCCGAGGATAACACTCGAAAACGGTCTTCCAGCTGTTCATGAATCGTTAAGTCTGTGAGATTGAGCAAAGCAAGAAGATCTGCGCAACGACATTGATTAGCCGTTCTTTCCGCACCTGCGCCGTAGAAAAATCAACGACACGTACCTTCTCCATGACTGTCATCCGCATCTCCACCCACGAGTTGTTTCTTCACGGTTTCTTGGTCAGCTTTAGCATCACGAGGTTCGTTTTCTCGCTTCCTCTTGCGAGAGAGATGGTTGCAATCCATGCCGTTGCTGGGTTGATGCGGTTCGAATAATTGAGAGGTGAACTCGACTACGAGCAGAGCGAGGTTGATGGTGGTGCCAGGGAAAGCAGACTAGCGTTGCTACTGGGTGCACTGGCGCAAATCCTGGACCTCTGCGACGTCTTCATGTCAGACCGCCGCATCATGCAAAAGTACGCGGATGGGGACGCGTCGTTGCCACGTACTGTATCTTTCGTGTCCAATCAAAGCACTGCTGGAATGCAAGTTCAACACGAAGTTTCGATGTCAACAATGAGAGTTGAATAAATGACTTACAAGTAACCGCCACGGATCGTCGTGCTGTTCAGAGCTGTGGACGGAGTTGCCCAAATTAAACACCGCTCGAGACAGAACCACTCGGGCTGATCGGAAAGGCAAGGATGCGCTGCGCCGCTGCCGACGCCGGCGTGCCTTTGCTACTAGATTAGGAAGGCGTAGTATTCGCGTCTTTTTTACGACTCGCTGTGACGCTGTCCCGCAACATTGAACCAAAGCTGCAGCATTGCTCGTTACTGCCAAGTACCGCATCATCATGTAATACACCGTGTAATTGCGGTCATATTACACTCGCCTCTAGATTCCCATGGTTGGAGTTGTTAGCTCTCACGGAGGTGAACGGATACTTACCCCTGCGATAGATCGCGGTGAACGTCGTACAGCACTTGCTTCGAGAGTGAAGAGAATTATGTGGCATTATGGTGTATGAGTTGTACGAAAAGCTAGACATGCGGACGGGTATGCGAATGAGACTGTACATGCAATCCAAGTTCATGATAGAGATGCTATGCATAATGCGAGGTATGATCCGTGATACAAAGAAGGAATGGACAGGAAAATAAAGATACAGACAAGGAAAGGATAATCACTGTATTCGAAGATGATCGATGAGCGCTGAGCACTGGTTCTGTGGATAAACCTAACGAAAGAAAACATACCACAGCTACAACCGCCTGAGGCTTTCCAGTACCCGCCTATAATCTTGCTCAATGAATCTCCGGCCCTTCGTCTCGCGAACCCATTTCCTGCTGAAACGCTTGGTCTTCCTCGCTTTGGGAGTCTCGTCCTGATCGACGATGATCACGACATCCTCGTCTTCATCTTCCTCGCCAGAATCCGAAGAGTCGGGAACCTCGACAAAGCCGAAAGCGCTCAGCCGAACGGCGAGCTTGGCTTCTTGGTCCCGACGCTGTTTTTGGGTCTCATCCGCGCTGAATGTGATGGGCGACAATGGGGATATGGGGCTTTCCAGCACCAATTCGAGAGGCGCTAACGCCCTGGACGACTTAAAATCGATGATGAGATTGATGTTTGGTGATAGCGGAGAGCGGGTAGAGGTGGCGTATAGGGAGTCCGTGCGAGGCGGCAGAGGTCTGCGTTGACCAGGACGCGGCGAGGGTGACGGGGAAGGTGGGAGAGGTCGGATGGAGGACTGCCTCGTTGAAGCTGAGTCCTGCTGCAGTCCCTGCGGTACAGTCGGAAGAGGACGGAGGATGTTTTGGAGGGAACACGAGGAAGGGGTCGACTCCGTGTAGAAGGGGTACTTGATGCCACGGAAGATAAAGATGTGGACGATGACTGGCGGGATGAAGAGAAATGAGAGTAGGGGGAGTACGGCCAGTCGCCACAGCTTGATTCGCCGCTGTCCGAGTAGTCGCTGAAGCGACTCGAAGAAGATGAGGCTGAGGCAATGGAGGCTGAAGAGGGAGTGGAGTAGTAGACCGGGCGCGGGGTTGCTTGAGTAGCCATTTCGAAAATACGGTGGTGTAAAGGGATGAACGAGAGTGGGATGGAAACGGTAGTGTAGGGCAATGAGTAGCGGCAATGTTGTTCTTATACTCGCGCGTCTTCCGCAAAGTTCGAGTTGAGGGGCGCTGCGTCCCTGCACCGCCGTAAGCGAAGACAACACATGAAAGATCTTGCCGATTCAGATCGCGATCTCGCTATGTTCTCTCGATGAATTCGATCAGACAGTCGAATATACGCTTGAGAGGGTTTTACGTACCGATTCGCCTGCGCATGTGAGATGCGGTCGAAACGTGGTCATCAGCTTGATCATTGCCAAGTGGAGTAACTCGCCAAACCTGCAAACACCGCGTAGCGTACACGGCCGGGACGCAAATATGCCCCCAGGTTAAACGTGAGACAGGTGAACCGGAGGTTAAAGCCCTTTAACCCCCGTTGGTGATTGTATAAGATAACCACCGGTTATCCTACCGTGCTTTACCCTGCGGTCAAACTCGAATTGACCTGTGGTTATACTCGCCTACGGCCCATCACAGCTGGCGACAAAAAGATAGCTCGCTGGATCGCCAGCTACACTTCGAGATCTGGTGATGCGAGGTGGCCCAGGTGGTGCTCAGTGGCGCTACCCTACCACTACCAATTTCGGGAGGAGGGCACTTCGGAGGGACCGAGGAAGCTGCCGGCAGAGTGGGCCGCACCACTTTGCCCCGCTCGCATCACCAGGCCGTAAATCGCTGCTGGCCGTCCAGCGAGCTATCATTCTGTCGCCAGCT